>BRXX01000224.1:2096-39382 GCA_030267905.1 Triparma verrucosa
AGTGCTAGGGTATTGGGGTTAGTTAGAAGGAAGAGGTTAGAAAGGTAGACAAGGTAGAAGATAGACGAAGTGTATACGATAACACGACGAGGGAGTCGGACGCCAGAGGAGGTAGACGGGGAAAGGAGACAGACAAGCCGCAGCGAAGACGAGGGGAGCCCAGGCGGCGGCGGGGTATATAATAATAACAAGGGTAGGGCAGACACAGAACGAAGACGGAGTCAGACGCTCGAACGCAGTCCAGGACGAACTCACCGTTAGGTAGTTAGGGGTAGGCGAAAAGGAGGAAGTAGAAGGAGAGAAAAAAGAGGGAGGGTGAAGAGAGAGAGGGCCTCGATAACCGATCCTTCGCAGGGGGTGTGGGTGTGGGTGGGTTTATGGGAGGATTAGAGGAAGGAGGACGGGGTAAGGGAAGGGTGGAGGGTGATGGAGAGGAGGGGGATAGAAGAAGGAGTGGGAAGGGACGGGAAAGGGGAAAGGGGACACACAATACACTAACCAACACTAAAAAAAGTGGGGGACCGCCGGAGTGGGATCAGGTGGAGTCCTAGTGTCTTGGTGTGGAGAGAAAGGGAGGAAAAGGGGGGATATAGGGTGAGAGTGTAGAAGATGGAGAAGGAACGGGAGGGGCGAGCGATTGAGTATTTTGAAGACGAAGAGCACGATTTTATTGCAATTTATGGCAGAGGCGCTAGATTTCTGGCTGTGCCTGAAAAAGGCGAAATATTTCAAAGATTCACTCGACGAGGATTCGGCCGCAACGAGACGACGTGATTCGCGCAGCGGAGAGCTAGGATGGGAAGGTGGCGGACAACGGAGCGAACCCCCAGACGAGAAAAAAGGGTAAAAGGAGGGACAAGGTGCGAAAGGAGGTAGGCCGGCGGAGGAAGGCCGAGAGGGGATGGATATTTGGTCCGCTGTTGGGGGTAAGCGCCCTCGGCGAGACGACGCTAGTCAACAAAGAGCAAGAACGACGATTCGACAAGGGGAACAGCGCAGCGGTCGTTGAAGAGGCAGGAGATGGTGGAAAAGGATTGAGGAGGTGGAGGGCGAGGCCGAGGTCCAGAAGGAGGGAGGGCAGATACAACTCCTAACGCTAAGCAAAGAGATGACGCAAGGAAGACGAGGGCAGGCGAGAAAAACCAGGAGGGCGGGAGATGGTAGGAAGACGGTAGACGAGTCAAGACGACGAGACGATTAGGGTCAGTCAGACTGAAAGGGGTGGAGGAGAAGGTCGAGCAAGGATTCAGCGGCGAGATGACGCAAGGAAGACGAGGTAGGGAAGGGTAGCTGGGGCTAGGGTTAGGGCTAGACGAGAAAGAATAGGCCGGGTAGCAGGACGAGGCCAGGGAGTCGGACGCCAGACGGGCGCGGGCAAGGGGAGCGCATGCGAGGATAGCAAGGCGGCGGAGGGTATAAAAGACAACAAGGGGACAAGAACGCGCAACACGGCGAGTTTACGGAGACGAAACCAACGACGCCCGACAAAGGAGGACGAAAGAGGAAACACCGATGAAAGGAGGAAACAAAGGAGAAGAGAGAGGAGGGAAAAAAACAACAACAAAGCGAACGCGAGAGGGGAGTACGAGCTAAGACAAAAAGGGGACAAGAAAGCGCGCACAACGGAGACGAGGACAGCGGAGATGAAACCAACGATGCCCGACGATGAGAGGAGGAAAACGAAAAAACGCGCACAAAAACGACAACACGAACGAGAGAGGGAGAGAGAGAGAGACACAACAAAACGATTTCCCAGGGAAAAGAAGAGGAACCGAAACACTGTAGAACTGACTTTACACATTCTTTCTCATAAAACACACGCAATGTGTAAAGGAAGCATGCCTTAACAAATGTGTACAGTTGTGCACACTTTTTTAACATGCAATAATATTGCAAAAAGATACTCTTTTTAACATGCAATATTATCTTTTCTTTTTCTTTTTAGTAATATTAATATTAATATTAATATTAATATTAATATTAATATTACTTATATATATTATATATATATACTATATATATATATATATACACTATAAACAACTACTACTACTATAGTATGTTTTATACACAAGAACATACTAGTAGTACAACGTAACATGTCAAGGGAAGTACGTATACGTAAGTATAGTAAAGGAAGTAATAAAAGTAAGTAAGAAAAGTAAGTAAAGTAAGTAGAAAAGAGAAGAGAGAGAGAGAGAGAGAGAGAGAAGAGAGAGAGAAGAGAGAGAGAAGAGAGTGAAAATGTGTACAGTCCATTCTATGAGAAAGAATGTGTAATGTCGGTTCTACAGTGTTTCAGTGTCTGAGAACACCACTAGCCAATGAGAATGAAGGTGCGTCACGTAGACGTAAGAAGCGAGAAAGGAGTGGTGGAGAGAAGAAGAGATGGTGAAAATGTGTACAGTCAATTCTATGAGAAAGAATGTGTAATGTCGGTTCTACAGTGTTTCAGTGTCTGAGAACACCACTAGCCAATGAAAACGAGTCGTGCGCCAACGAAAACGAGTCGTGAACGTACTTTTCAAAAACATGCAAGAAAAAAGTTGCATTTTGAGAAAGAATGTTTCAGGCAGTTCCTTGGTGTTACCCCTTAAATGCTCCTTATTTTCCAAAGGAAGCGGATTGTCGCCGTTTTTATCTTCCACTATACATCTAACTGCCATTCTGCGCCCTTGCGACCACTCGTAAGATCTGAAATCCGAATCTTTCTGGAGAAATTCACATTTTTCTATTGTCCTTTTCAGTGCCATTGCAATAATCCTGGAAGAGTCGACTAACTCTTAACGTCGTCCACAGTCATTTTCTCACACTCTCCTGCATTTCTGTCCTACAAATTCTGCATAATTGAAGAATCCAAATTCTTCAAACCGCGTTCTTTGGGCGATTGTTTGAACGCATCTCCTTGTCACTTAGTCATTGGCCCGTGGACTTCTACCCCCAAAATCCTCTCCACTTCGCCTCAACCACGTCCTAACAGCCCATCATCCCCAAAAGTAGAAGAATGCCAACGCGTCAGTGTCTAAAATCCCTCCCTTCCGCCTCGCCAATCCGGTCAAGTCAAGATTGTTGGAAGCTGCTCAGCAAGGTCTCGTCCTTCGGCCTCAATGACCAAGCCTGTTATGAGTATTTCCTCGACTCCCCAACCTTCAGAGAGGACTTCGTAAAGCTTCGGTCCTCTGGCCTTGTCTTTCTTTGGGATGCGTCCCTACGACTCTGGGAGGAGGCCACTGTTGAAGCTGTTGCAGTCTTGTACTACGACCAGGTCCGAGGAGCGCTACAAGCCTTGGTTGAGGAAGGTCCCCAGGAAGCTGTTACAGACCAACCCCCCACACACACCCCTGTTGAAGGCGCGCCTTTCGAATCGGGAGCAAGTAAAGATCCATCGCGCCCAGCTCATTCCCACGCTGAATCCCCCCCTCCCCCTTCCAAGAAGGCCCTCCACAAGTTCCTGGACCGCTTCGCCAAATTCGACTCCTCCAAGCTGAACGCCGCAAAGTACTTGCTTAGTAAGGTGAACGAAGGACATGTGCTTGCCGTTTCAATGAACGCTTCCCACCGGGATTTGCTTCCCCTCCCAGGGGGAGTCTGCCTGGACCTGAGGACAGGGACGTGCATACAGAGGGAACGCCACCACTACTTCACTCGAACAGTGTGGCAGCCCTGGTCAACTTCGGGGCCTTGCCCTCGTGAGGCATCCGAACAAGGCCGGCCTCTTCCTGGGACAAACCCCCACAACCGCGCTCAGCCCCTCCCTTCCCCCCCCCATTCTCAGCCTCAGTCCTCATCCTCCCCCACTCTCCCTCCTCTCCTCTCTCTCCCGTGCCCGTTCGTGGAGGCCACCATGCTGCGCCTCTTCGGGGGAGACCTCCGCCTTGTAAATTGGATCCAGAAGCTCTTCGGGCTCTACTTGACGGGGGAAAAGTACTCCAAGATGGTTTGCTTCTCCGGGGATGGGGGCAACGGAAAGAGCGTCCTCTCGAGGTGGCTGGGAAAGCTCCTTGGCGATTTCGCCCAAATGAACTGTCCCAAGGCCCTTCTCTTTGACCACGCGGACTCCTCTTCCTCTTCTAGTGGGTCTTCGGGTGGAGGAAGGCGGACCTGCGACTTTGGTCTCCGACAGGATTCCCTTGCCAGAGCTGCCAACGAATTGGAGGGCCGCAGGCTCGCTGTCTGCGACGAGGTCGGCCAGGGCCTCTGCCTCAACGACGAAAAGTTCAAGCAAATCACTGGCGGCGGCGATACCATGGCCGCGCGGAGGCTGCACCAGGACTCCAGGACGATCGATACCTCGCAGGGAAAGCTCCTTGCCCTCGCCAACCCCCCCTTCTTTGAGGTCTCGTCCTCCGAAGCCTTTCGTCGCAGACTCGCCGTTGTCGCCATGCCCTGCCGTTTCTCCTTCGTAGCGTCCGAGGTCGACAATGAGAAGGTCTTTCCAGCGCAGGAGCCCGCGGAGCTTGATGCGATGCTCGACTCCAGTGCCGAGGAGTTTTTCGCCTGGTGCGTCCAGGGCTCCGTCAGGTACTATTCTGAGGGGATTACTGACGAGCCTCCGTCGGTCCTCGAGGCCACAGCCGCCTTCTTTTCTCAAGAAGACCCTGTTCTACAGTTCTTCGATCAAGCTCCGATCGAGTACACTGGGAGCTTGGAGGACGGGGTCAGCCTCAAGGACTTGACGGAGCTCTGGGCTGAGGAGGGCTTTGGGCGCACCACCTCGAGGGCCTTGGGCAAGAAACTCAGAATGAGGACAGACACATGCAAGTACAAAGGCGACATTTTGGGCAGTGGCCGTGGTCAGGGTAAGGCGAGGGGAATCAAGGGCTGGAGGTTGACCAGAAATTAGAGGACGACTTGCTTTGTGTTCTTGACTTGACAACTTGACTGACAAATTCGAAGCGAACGGGGGGCGATAGTCTGGAATTGCGTCCATGACAGATAGGTTAATTAATATAACTAAACACGGTTCAACTCACCGAGTAACAAAAAAATAATCCTGAAGGAATATAAACTTTCGGCCCAGCAACTAGCAAGATCAAAATCCATGCAACCAACAAACGTAATCTGTAAATCACTGCAATTGAACACTTCATTCTTTATTTTGATGGCATCATTGTCCTTGCTACTCCTAACAAGAAATCGTCGTAATCTGTTCGATCTCTTGTGGTGACTTTTCTTCCCATCGTTGAGATGCTTGCCTGGGTTTTGTCAAACCATGCAAAATCCAAATTCCCAATGCCTTTAAAAGCAATTTTTTCAACTCTCTTGTATTTCTAAGCAACTATCGCTGCGCGATTGAAGAATCTTAATTCTTTAAACCGCGTTCTTTGGGCTAATTTTTGAAGCCTCGCCTCTCCGGGAGTTATTATTCGCCAGCGGACTTCTACTTACAAAATCCTTCACCCTTTGCCACCCTCGCGATTGACGTCGTGAATTGGGCTTGTGCTCAAAATCTAAGTGGCCGCCGTCGCCAAAAATGCGCCGTCCTTGTCCCCGCGTTCGTATTAAGTTTCGCAAGTGGAGCGGCGCACCGACAGTGGATTAGTACGCAGCGCTGAACGCGGCGTACGAAGCCGAGAGAGGCCTCGATCAAGTTGACCGTCATGCGTTGAACGTGCTGTTTCTTCGCCTACCAGTAGACGTCTTTCGCTTCTCCATAACGACCTTCTTTCCTCTACAAGAGAACCTCGCGAGCCAGCGCCCTCTCAAGCTGCTGGCGCGGTGCTTCCTTGTAGCAGTAGGTGCGGCGAAGCGGCTTGGTGTCGTTCTTCATCGTAGTGTGCTTTACCATCGTTTTTTGGGTGGCGAATGTGAAGTTGATTTTGGTATCGTTCGACGGAACGGTTCGAGAATGAATTGATGAGGTGTCGAACAAATTACGAAGTTTTCTATAGAAATGCTTTAAATATTAAGTTCCATTTCTTCTTCTATTAAAAGTCTTCCAACTGTTCTTTTATCAGCTTCCGGGTCGTCTGTTTGACAAAGTGGTGCAAGTTTAACCGAACCATCTCTACCATATGCAAGACAAGGTTCTTCAGTTTCATCACTCATTTACAAATCCACATCAGTGGGTTCGTATGAATCAGGCATTCCTAAATCACGCAAGAACTTTTTCCACTCCTTGGTTTCGTGAAGGTCATGTAATCTTTGAACTCGCTGACGAACCTCCAATGTATCTGGATGGTGAAAGTATACCTTGAGTTGTTCATAAGGGACTGAAACTTGAATATTTCGATTTCCTCGTGCAGATTGGAAGGATAAGTTATTTGGATGATCACTTCCTCCAACATTTCTTGGAAGCTGCCAATGACCAATTTCATATATTATCTTGTCACTGCCATCACTGAAATAGACTGGGTACCACACAGGACTATTCCAACTCATTGTCTGTCCTGATGCGCTGTCCATGAAGTGAAAGAGTGGTCTTTGGCCTTGTGCATCCCAGATCTTGTCAGCCATTCTTCCAAGAATGTCACGAGCATTAGAATTTCGTTTTCTAGATTCTCCACTATTGCCGGGTATAAATAATGGAGAGTGCTGCTTAAAATATTTAAACATGTAGTTTTCAACCATTACACTTCGTGCAGTGTTACTTGTTCTCTGCATACTTGTCCCAATTGCAAATCTTATACCGTTACTGTAGTGATGTGTGAAGCACAAAGGTGCATTATCGGTTAGCAACTTTCGGTGCTGTGTGATGTTATACTTTTTTTCAGCAGCTATCTTGGTTTGAGTGTTTGGATTTTGATCATATCTTAAATGCTCTTCGTCTGTCCAGTTATTGTACGGTTTTTTGAACAATGAATCAGGGAGCTTGTTATTTTTTTTCCTCCGCCGTTTTGGACCAACCAATGACAAAATTTCCATTTTTGGATCGTTGACCGCAGGGGGAGGGGGTGCAACTTGAGGGGGGGGGGGGAGGGTGTTAGGAGCAGGGGTTAGCGGAGGTTTTGGTTGGATGGGTGGGGAGAGGGACGGGCTAAGACACGCGCCCACCAAAAAATCGCTAGATTAGCGGTTGGTTCGCAGCGAAACGAGGGAGGACGAGGGAGAGAAACGAGAAAAGAAAGTAAGGAAAGAGCGCACCTCTTATTGTTCTCTGGAATTCGTAGTCGTGCAAGATGCGTGAGCGGAAGATAAAGTAAAGAGGAGAGGGGGTTGAGTAATAGGTGGGGTGGTAGAAAAACAAAAAGGGGTGAAGAGGTTAGATGGGGCGGAAGGAGCAGGTGGTAGGTAGAGAGAAAAGGCTAGGGCTAGGGCTAGGGCTAGGGCTAGGGCTAGGGCTAGGGCTAGGGCTAGGGCTAGGGCTAGGGCTAGGGCTAGGGCTAGGGCTAGGGCTAGGGCTAGGGCTAGGGCTAGGGCTAGGGCTAGGGCTAGGGGTCAGGTGATAGGGCTAGAACTAGGAGAAGAAGAGGAAGGAGGTAGAGTGGGAAGTGGTAGAGAACTGGGGGGAGGGGTGATGGGAAGCTAGGATTAGAACGGGGGTGGGTGGAGATGACTCAGACGAGAAAGACGAGGGGGGCGGAGGGTTCAATGGATTGGCTTTACACCGTGTGCAAGGAAACACGGAGAGCGCGTGCGGGCGAACAGGCGGTGGTAGGTAGGAAGACGAATCAAGAAGACGAGGTAAGCGAGCGAGGTGACAGGGGCAAGGGGGGAGAGTCGGACAAGCGGTGGAGAGGAATACCGGCGGAGGGGGTATACGAGTAAACGAAGGCAGGGGAGGGGATGAAAGCGAGGAGCGAGAGGAGCCGCAGGGTAGAGGAGTGGTAGATAAACAACGACGAGGAAGACGAGGAAGACGAGGAAGACAAGGTAGACGAGGAAAGACGAGGAGGAAGGACGAGAACCACACAGGTCGAGACTCACCTTTAGGGAGAAAGGCGGCGTTATACGTCAGAGGGCGGTGAAGACAAGGTAGGGAGGTAGGTAGGGAGGTAGAGTTTAGAAAGGCGCTGGGGGCGGTGGGAGACGAGGAAGACAGCACCAGACGAGGTAGGCGGTAGGCGAGCGCGTGAGAGTGTAACAGGACGTGGCGAAAGGACGACGCAGGGGAACGATATCAGGCGGGGGTATAATAGGCGGAGGGCAGACACAGCGGAGACGAGGGTAGACACTCGAAAGCAGGGGGTACAGAGACGATGAGGGGCGACGGAACGGAACGGAAAACGAGCCACCACACAAGTTCAGAGACTCACCTTTGGGTGAGAAAAGGAAGAAGTAGAGGAGGAAGTGAAGAGGAAGAGGAGGATAAAGAGGGTCAAAGAGTGGGGGCTCAATAACCGATCCTTCGGGATGTGGATGTCTTTATCTCCCACTCTTTGGTCCTCCTAGTGAGTGTGGGTGGGGGTTGGTGTATGGGGATGGGAAAGTAAACAAGTAATGGTAGGGGAGAAGGAGAAGAAGGGTGGGACGGGAAGGGAGAGACACCCTAACACACTAAAAAAAAGGAGGGGAAGTAGGCCGCAGGAGGGAAGGAGCTTGGTCTGGGGGTTTGGTGGAGGGAAGGGGGAACGACTGGGGTAGTGGCTTCGTAGGAGATTGTGAGAGGTGAGGAAAGGCAGGCGAGCGAAGGGATTTTGAGACGAAAAGCACTAAAGTGAGTGGATTTATTGCAATTTATTGCACTTGATTGCAGGGAGAAGGGAGAAGAGGAGCAAGATTTCTGGCTAAAAGGCGAAATTTTCAAAGAGAGATCCACACAACGAGAGAATTCGCCGCGACGAGACCATGGATAAGCGCAGCGGAGAGATGAGGGGAAGGAGGCGGACAGCGGAGCGGACCCCCAGACGAGAGAAAAGGGGAAAGGAGAGAAGGAGGCCGAAGAGGAGGCCGAGGATGGATCAGGGTCCATAAGGACGGAACAAGCGTCCTCGCTAGAGGATTCAGCGAAACAAAGCTACAAAAATGACGACGAGACGACGAGGGGAAAGGCGGAGGAGGTGACGACAAGACGACGAGGGGATAGCGCAGCGGTCGAGAAGACAAAGGACGAGGGAAGGCAGAGGAGGAGGTAAACAAGGACAGGGCAACGCGGTACGTTGTGAGACAACGTCGTCAACAAGAGCGAGACGGGGTCGGAAGACGCGAGGAGGAGAAGGGGCACGAAAGACAAATGAATACGAGGGGAGAGGACAACAAGAGCGAAACGAGCACAGCCTGATGAAAAGGGTGGACGACAAGCCAGACAAAAGCAACAAAACGACAACGACAACGACAACGACAACGACAACGACAACAAAGATAGAAGGGGGAAGAAACGGTAAAACAACAAATATTGTATATTGGAGGAAGAGGCCGGATGCGTCCCACATGATGGCGTCGATGGCGGAGGTGGAGAGGCGGAGACCCTTGAGGAGGACGAGGGTGGTAGTGGTGAATTCTTTGTAGGGTCCCAAGTGGTGGGGGGGGAGCACGCGGCCTCGGTGGGGCCATCGGCTATGTAGTAATCGGTCTCGCGGTCCCCGTCGAAGTCGACCTGCAGAGTCGCATTCGTCTTGACGATCACGTGGGAGTTGGCGACGAAGTCCATGCCCGTGATTGCGTAGGAAGCGACGACGGTGAACCTCTCGCCCTGGAAGTTGGTGTCGTTGTAGACGGGGAAGGACTGGGGAGCGGACCAGGATTCTGAGAAGGAGGACGCGAGAGCATCGGCAGTACTTCTGGATCTCGGGCTGGAGGGAGTCGGCGAATGAGTCGAAGATCATGGGGACGAACCAGCCGCCAACGTCACAGCTGATTTCGGAGTCCGTAATTACGGGAGAGCAAGCGACGCTTACCTTCATAACAGGCGGTGTTGTGGCAGAAATCGAGATATCGTTGACCGAGCCGAACGTCATGTACATGGCGGCGTAGTCGTGACCGGGGCAGATGGTGTCGCGGATGCAGTCGACTATGACGTCGAAGGACCAGCGGTAGTATATGGGGACCTTCATATAGCCTATGAAGTCGGCCACCAACTGGACTCCGGTGTCGGTGATGCTCAGTGACAAGTTCTGTCCTGGGTTGTGGCACAAAGTTCACGTACTTCTCCGCCTGCGAGAAGTATGTACGCTTGCCGCCGTCGTCGCAGCCGGGCGTGTCGTCTTAGTCGGGGAGAATGTAGCTGTTGGCCGCTCCGCTGCTTCAATGAGGAAGGAGGCATAGCGATTGGGGAATGTTAACGTGAACATGTTTTTACTAATATTGTTTCTTGAGGCTTTGATGATGTCCATATTCATATAACATATATTGCTGTTGAATTTTTATTCCTCCTCTTCTTTCCTTGTCTCTTTACAGAGAAATGAACCACTCTCTAGGTGTGCCTTCAAAAATACACAAGAGTGCACTAAGATATAGTTTCAACGTATTCAGCGTTTATTCTTGTATTTCGTTGTTCCATAACTACTAATTTTAGGTGCGTATATAGTGATTATAAACCATTATATTGGCGTAAATTTGAAAAATAAAGCCAGTCATTGATTTCACTACCCGCTTGTCTCCAGTGATTATTTATCAAGAAATAGGTATATTAACAAGCACATTCCAACCTTAATCTATAATTACACAGTATGACGTCCAGTAATTCGAGTCCAAAGTCTAGTCCTAATTGGAATGATACAGTTTTAATGACATTTGAAGAGAAACAAAACACAACCGATGAGGACGACGATGATGGTGATGATGATAATGATGATGAAGAGAGCACTAATGAAGCTGTCATGAGCAAAGCAGGACGTAACACTAAATCAAGAGATAGTGAGCATTCTACGACCACAAAAAAGTCGAAGAGGACGACGAAGAGTAGCAAGAGTAAGTCTACGAAGGACAAGGGTGACAAGAAGAAGGAACAACGGAGGAAGAGGAAGGCAACTTTTGAAGAAGACGAAGATACTGAGGATGAGGAAGAAGACGATTCCGACGATGGTCTTGAGGATAGGAGAAAGAAGAAGAAGAAAGAAGTCGCTAAGAAGAAAACTGTCCAAAAACAAAAGGCCGCCGAAGAGACCGCGAAAGAAGGGAGGAAGGGAAAGACAACACAAGTAATTGAGGAAAGCGATTCTGAGAGTGAGGACGACAAAGCCCAAGAGGAAGAGCGCGTAGTGACAAAGAAAAAAGGCGGACAGAAGACAAAGGTTCCCAAGATGAATGAGACGGTTGATGAGGTGGTGAAACCAAGGAGAGGTCGTCCCCCGAAAAATAAACAAAGCTCACCTGTGAAGAAGAAAGTTCCTGTCGTTCCGAGGAAGAGGGGGCGGCCCCCGAAGAGATCAAATAAGAATAAAGAGGTGGTCGTTGAGAGGGAGAAGGTGGATGAAACTTCGAGTTCAGAAGAAGAAGATAATGATGATGAATCTGAGGAGGAGGAAGTTCAGCCAAAGCCTGCAAAGAAAAAGAGAGGCCGGCCTTCGAAGAAATTAAAGAAGACTTTTGTGGAGGAACAAGAAAATGACGATATAGATTCTAGCGACGACGACAACGATGACGACGACGACGTTGCTGAAGAAGTTGCTGTCAAGCCGAAGAAATTAGGTAGACCATCTAAGTCTGCCAAGCCTGAAGTTAAGGACAAGGCGAAAAGGCAGAAGAAACAAGACGGCGGGAAAGAAAAAGCCAATAAAAGAACACCTACAAAAACACCCATACCAACGTCACCTCCAAAGATCCTCAAGTTCATGAGCAAGTCAAAGAAGAAAATCTACCTCCTTCCAAACAACCCCCAAGACACCTCTTCTCTCCCTCAAAGCCCCTTCCTCTCATGGTGTTTCAAAGCCGGTAAATGGCTCGACTCCCGCCTCAACCACCACCCCAATCAAAATTACACATGGTCATCAACCCTCGAATCTGAACGTATAGAATATTTCACAATCGTCTTCCTTGACGATAAAGAAGTTAAGATGATTGAGAGGATGTTGGGTGGAAGGAGGATTGAGGGACATACGGATTATGAACATTTAGCGGAGACTTGTAATTTGGAGGATGGTTTTATTAGAGCTTATGTTGGAATGGGGAAGAAGGTTGAAGGACATCCGGTGAGTTAGTGTGTTTTTTGTACAAGGTTATGTTGAACGTGTTTGAACTAACTCGTTTTACATTGCATCAGTTTATCGACATCGACAGTGTTCATGCAGCCAAGTACTTAGAGTCGGAGGGGAAAGATTCAGAGAAACACGCAAACAGCACCGTCGAGGGACATCCGGTGAGTTAGTGTGTGTTTTTGTACAAGGTTATGTTGAACGTGTTTGAACTAACACGTTTTACATTGCATCAGTTTATCGACATCGACAGTGTTCATGCAGCCAAGTACTTACAGTCGGAGGGAAAAGATTCAGAGAAAAGCCAAAAAAGCACCGTCAAGGATGCTCCCACGGAGCCTGCAGACAATGATGAATCCACCGCGGAGGATGAAATTAAAGACTTTTCGAAGTTATTCAAAGGCCCACCCCTCATCTACACAGGTTTTAAAAGCGACGCAGTGACTCTAAATGAGCTAGCTGAACTATGTATTAAGAAAGGCCTAGGAGAAGTAAGCACTCATTTCCTCGGACATCAACTAAAAAAGAATAAAGGGAACACCAAATATTCGGGCATGGTTGTTATGAGGGACGGAGTGAAGAAGGGTCATGGGATTGCAGGTTGGAAGATTGCTGGGATGTAAGATAAGATGAGATAAGAGAAGGTTAAGAGAGAAAGAGAGAGAGCGCGAGACAGAGGAGGGGCACGGGGGAGAAGTATAATAAAAGGTGGTTCATTTTCATTTAAACAGAGATTTCGAAAACCTAATTTGAGGAAGGCGCATCGATATTAGATATTCACAGTATCCGGTGCCGTTTAGATAACTGTATACGCCAATATAAGCGTTAGACTGACAACGCTGTTGACAAATACTGACTTGCTTTAAATTCTCATCCTGATCCGTTTGGGTTTACAAATAATACTGAAAGTATGATAATAGCCAATATAATACACACATTTTGGTGCGCGATTACAATTAGATCGTAAAGATAAGGACAGATAAAGACATATGGCTACAAGTACGATTGACTTCAGGTATAATAAAGGTATAATAAAGGGTTTGAAAGAGATGAGAAGTAACTTTTTGTCGTAGGGAGTGCCTCCCACGTCACCATTGTCTTAAATCATTACACTTAGATAATATGTGAAACTAATTTTATCACCACGGCCATAACTATATTTATAAGGAAGATTAGTTGCGGAGTATAAATTGAACGTAATAAGACAGAAATCAGCTGTATTTTCTCTTCCAGTATTATGGAGAGTAAGGGCAAAGGTAAAGGTTTTGTTAATATAATATCAATATTATACTAACGTTATAACAATATTATACAGATCTATCGCTTCCTGTTTATTATAATATACTCATAACGTAATTCAAAACATTATAACTATCGTATAAAGCAGTACAAAACACAACACACAATAATGTCGACCCTGGACTTATTACCTCATATATTACCTCATAGAATGCCAATGCCAATATTATCTCCTAATCCTGTTTCTATAAAATCATGGAAGGAAGGTAGAGTTTTAAATTATTATAATTACGACGATAATGATCATTTAATTACAGGTAGAGATGATGAGGGTGATTGTGAAGGTGATTCGAGGGTTGGAGGTGATGATATATCTGAACTTAACGATAATGATAGTGTTATAGATGGTAACACGGCGAAAGATAACTTACGTGAGAGGGCGTCTGATGATTTTGAAGTTGAAAACGGGAGTAAAAATAAGAAAGTTGTGGGGAGTAAGAAGCGCGCGAGGAAGAGCACAACGGTAGAGGAGAGGGAGGAGGAATCAGAGGAGGAGGAGAAATCAACGGAGAAAGGCGACAGACTATCCATGGCTGAGAAAACGTTCGAAAAGAATAAGATGAACGACGTGGTTGAGAAGGAAACAAGAGAGGATGATGAGGAGGAAGTTGATGGAGGCAATGTGAGAGATCCTTCGAAGAAGAGAGGTCGACCCTCCAGTGAGACTAAAGTAAGCGCCGAGAAAGGTGAAAAAAGAATGGCCAACGATTCGAAAGGCAGTGGAAGAAAGAAGGATAGGCGTGAGATGAGCGAGAACGTTGAAGATGATGACGTCGAAGAAGTTAGTGAGACGCCTGTGAAGAAGAGGAGGGGTCGACCTTCGAAGAAAACTGTGAAAACTGTAAAAGTTTCAAAGAAGAGTAAACCAACCGTCTCTGACAGAGATAAACGACAACGAAACGAGAAGAAGAAAGCTAAGGAGGTCGTTGAAGAAGAAGAATCGGAAGAAGATGACGATGATGAATCTGCTGAAGTCGACTCGACCCCTGTGAAGAAGAGAGGTCGACCTTCCAAGAAACTGAAGAAAAGCGTTGAGAAAGTTGGAAAGCAGGTAACTACGACTTCGAAAGGCGTCAACGATGGCGTTGAAGGAGACAATGAGATCAAGGTGAAGAAAAGTGGTCGAACTCCAACATCATCCAAGCAAAAATTGAAGAAGAGGGAGAAGAAACAAGAGAAGGAAGCGTCAAAGCACATCCCTTCCAAACCATCCACAAAACCTTCAACACCACCCCCTCCTCCGAAAACCATAAAATTCACAAGCAAATCAACTAAAAAAACCTACCACCTCCCCAACCCTTCCTCCTCCTCACCCCGTCCAAACCCATACACCTCCTGGTGTTACAAAACCGGTAAATGGCTCGACTCCCGCCTCAACCACCATCCGAATAAATCATATAAATGGTCGTCAAAACTCGAAAAAGAACGTGTAGAATATTTTAAATTTCACGTAATTGATGATAATGAAGTTAAGATGATTGAGAGGGTTATAGGCGGGAGAAGAATTGGGACGGAGTATGAACATTTGACTGAGGTTTGTAATTTTGAGGTTGGGGTTGTTAGAGGTTATGTGAGGATGGGAGGGAAGGTTGAGGGACATCCGGTGAGTTTTTGTTGCGTGTTCTTTGTAGGGGGGGGGGGGGTTGTGGTTGTGTTTGAGAAGGGGAGCTAACACAGTTTGATGTTTTTTTAGTTTGAGGATATTGACCTCGTTGCATGCAAAGGCGTAAAACAGAAGTAGATGTTTCGAACGTGTGCGTAGATAAAACACTGTCGACGTCAGATGGTGTAAACGAGCTCAGTCCATCAATAAAATTTGAGGCATGGAGTGAAGAGTGGGGTGTCCGGATGGAAGATTGTTGAGGTGTTTGAGAAGTAGATAGAAGAGGATAGAAGAAAACTCGGAACAGGAAAGAGTTGTCATTTTGAGACAAACGAATTATTTAAACGCATTTTTTGTTGGAAGTTTATTTGTGAAACGTGATTTAGATAGAGTAGTAGGAAACACAACCCAAGTCAGGGGCCGCCACGGTTGTTAAACTCAGGATTCTGTTGGCTACTTCAAAATAACGATGAATACTCGTATAGTATGTCTTGATGTGAACGGCTTAACGCTGCGTCAGCTTTATAAGTCTCATGCGTGAGTTTTCGAGAAAGTAGACTTCAAGCTGCAGGCAGACTAATTTAGAGCTAAGAAAGGCAGAGAGAGCCCATTGACACGACCGTTCACAATATATCGTTTTCCGGGTCCATCAAGCGACGTAAGGTAAAATGAAAACTCTATTCGGCGTTTAGTATAGCTTATTTTGGCTATAGTTGAAGCGAACAATTTTTTGTAAAATCTTCTTGTTTCATTAACAAACTTTGTGAGTGAGATACTTGTCTGCGAAATTCATTCTTGTTTCGAGTCGCTAATTTAGAGGTAAATTATGTTCTGGTCCTACTAGGGTACGACATAGTGCTTATATCCTTAGTTTAGCTCATGTAACGTAATGATTTTGCTGGAATCTAAGGCTGGATGAGAAATACAGGCACTTTCAGAACGAAATTGGGAGCAAAGCTTGAACAGGACAGCACCCGCGCGTTATAATTGTTGTCGCTAGGCAGCGCAAGAATTAATATAAGCGATTGGTTGTTTAATTATCACAAAAAATATGCGTTTGATCACAGATTTCATGAAATATGAGATTGCTCTAGGTATGGGAAATTAGGAGGGGGGCCTGGCCTGAGCTTTCTTGGCAATTTAAAAACGTAAATTTGAGTAGATCAAAGTGTTAAAAAACGCGGGGTCGTAGACATAAAAATCATTAACTTGAATATAAGTGTAGATCGCGTTCAAGCACACACTTTACTGCAACTAAAAAGCATACAAAATCCATTTCTGCCACTTTACCACTGAGCATTTCACTACTTTGAACATTACAGAGGGTTAACGTTGGTGACGACGGTGTGTTAGAGTATAGCAGCCTCAAGCAAAAATTCATACACGAGATAGAAGGAATAAATGGCCCTCGGGCGTACGTTCATTGTGAATTAAAAATCATTGTATTTTGCTACCAAAATGGCTTAAAATAGGTGAAAATATCGGTCTGGTTCCCAAAGACATTATAAAATACATCTATTCCGAAATGTGATATATTAATAAGTTGCGGACGTAGATACAAAAATTAGGTAATGGAAAAAAAATACTCGTAAGAGAAACGCACGTTTTTTATATTTTTAAAACTTCATACAAAATCATGCAAATTTTGGGTCCTTCCATTGTATCAGTTCTCCTCCTTTTAAACACATATTACTACATGTTACGCGTACGCGTAAGCACTTCTTCGCATCTTTAAAATCCATTCGATGTCTAATGATGGACTTCGAACAATAAACGAGTTACACCGTGCTTAAAACAGTCCACAACATAGCTTTGAAGTGGGGAGATTAACCCCCTCTAAACACCCAAAACTTCACCACTTTTCCAAAGAGGATTAAAAGTACGTTACGCCGTGATGACAATATAATATTCAACTTAAGCTGTAGATAAAAAATTCAAACGTCATAGAAAAATATAAAACCCGATATCGCCAACGTTCTTGCATGTCAGATAGGGGCACCAAATATGCTGTTTTTGGCCCCGATGGCCACTTTTGACCTCTTTTCATCAATTTTTGATTTTGGTTAATAACTCATGTTATTGGAGTAGGTGCTTAATATTTTGCGTTACGGCCTACGTGTATAATTTAATATGACGCAATGATACCTAACAAACGAGTTCTACGACGTAAATGAGAGAGCATGATGGAAAATAGTGAGAATGGACCAACCTTTCTCGATGAGTCAAAACTTCATTTTTCTTGAATGTTAGTCTGATTTATGAATTTAGATGACGTTTTATATTTTTCATGTCTATTTGGTATTTTTATAAGCTGCATCGTTGTTAATAGATTGTGAAATACGTTAGTTTTCTACTTCATCACTACCTTTCTTCATTATCCCACAATATGCCCCAACAACACAAATACCTCATTATTTCTACATAATGAAGAATCATTACATGCGGACAATGTTGATCCTGCGTGATAATATATTTGAACGCGTAGAATACCTTTTATATTGGTGTTAGACGTATATTACTCTCTAATTCACAACATTCATGAAATCATGACCCTCTACAAGCGATACGTCCCAACACCATGTTTCCTGAATTTTAGCCTAAATTAAGACTGCAGACGACGCAACTTAATTTTCATGTAGTTTTGTTGATATAATACGCTGTATAGGTATAATAATGTTGTGAAGTACGTAAGATTTGTATTTTATTTTCTCAGTAATTTGTCCTTCCCCAGTCTGCCCCAACAACATAAATACCCCATTTTTCGATATTATGGAGTGAATTTACGTATTTGATCCTATTGGACGTTCTTTTTTATGTATATAAAAGCCGAATATATCTTTTAATTCGATGATAGACGTAAATTGCCTCTCAATTCACAAAATATATGAAATCATGACCCTCGACGAGCAGTGAGTCCAAATTTTGATTTTCATCAAAATAAGCCTAATTAGGGATATAGACGACGCTACTTATTTTTCGTGTAGTTTTGTTCGTATCACACGCTGTATAGATATAATTAAGTTGTAAAGTACGAAGGTTTTGTATTATATTTTCTCAGCAATTCACCAACTCACCAGTGGACCAATAAGATAAATACCCCAATATTTCAGCATCAACGTGCGAATTTACCTATCCGATAACTATCGACGTGTGTATTATAATATATCAACGCCGAATATACAGTTTATTTATGTTCTAGTCGTTAAATTCATCGTATATCTCCATTTTCATTCAAAACACAGCCCTCGATAAGCGATGGGGATGAAGGTGTAAACATGGGTCATATGACTCATATAAACGAGATAACTGCCATATAAACGATCACTTGCGTGTTTTCTATCATATATCGACCGTGTACTCGTGTGAACTACGTAATTGCGTTCTTAAGTACCTGATTTATACACATTTATAGGCGATACATTGCCCATTTCAGGATTCAAGGCCTTCAGCCTTAATATTAGAGTGCATATTACGTTCATAGTCCAATATTAACGTGTCATTGGTAGTATGTTAGCTCTGTGTACGGAAGGGGGTCATATTACGTTGTAAATCGTTAAATTAATCCTTAATTTTTGTGAAAGCCATGGTTAGCCGTTTGCTCGGAGGAAAAAGGTGCCTCCCAGCGCATATTTGGCACACACTTCGGGAGCTATTGCGGTGTTTGAGTATTTTCGTGGTATCACTGATGATCGCTGTGGGTGAATCTTCGATGATTATAGGTCGAGGAGTGTAATTCGAGTACTCTCGAACCCGCCGCAGGTGCTCGAGAATTTCACGTGGAGCACCCATGATGACCATCCGTACAGAAAAGAGCAGTCGTAAGCGAGAAAACTACAATAGCCTCGTCTAAGGGGGGGCTGTTAGTGGTAATGCTTGCTCTGATCTCGGAAAAAGCACGGGCGATACTTGAATCAGTCTGTTAGAGCAAGCTCTGGACAAAGATCGCTTGAGTCAACCTTAACCCTAAAAAATCTTAAAATGAAATATTTGATCATTAAAAGCTACCAAACGTTCATACTCCGTACGTTCTTACTCCATTACTATTAAGGTTACAGCGTATATGCTTTTAGCTGTTATTTCGTCACTCCCTTGACATGTTTCTTGCGCTTGTTCCGCTCTTCTTTCGGATTAACACCTGATCCACGTCAGCTGTTGATAGGTATCTGGCCGTCAAGCCCTTCGCGGGCCTCAAAAACACTTCTTTCGCAGCGTTCAACGCGCGTACTGGAATAATTACGCCACTTACGTCATTTGCGACTGGCACGTAGCTCCAATTTGTAACAACAAATTGATGAACTTTTGAGATTTGAGCAATAATACTTGCCGTCGTTCAGCGATATCCGGCAGTGTCCGGCGTTAAGAAATGTTCGGCGATGAATGCTACGCGGTAAGATATTGCGAGGGTCGAATAAGCGACGCAGGCCTGTGGCGCAGGGAGGAGGTCGGCCGCTTTCTTTCGAACAAAGTAGTAAGTGAGCTTGCTGGAGGCGCTTTGATTCACCCCATAAAACCCACTTGACTTCGTCTCGCGTGAAGACTTCTTCGGGGATTGGTTGTTTTGAGGGTTATAGGTTCGAGTGATAACGTTGAAGAAGTCGAGGTAACTTAATAGATCACATTGATATCCACCGCAGTATCACTTCCAGAAGACACATTTGACCCGTGACAAGCTTGCTTCTCAACATCGAAGTTGATTCAAAGTTAGATACAGCGAAGTTTGGGGAAAAATTAGCTAGCTTCCGATCTAGCAAGAAAGACTCCATCTCCTCAAAACGTCGTTTCGAACCCTCGTTACAGGAATATCAGATCTCCCCGGCTGCTGTGCAGCCTCGAGGTACGTGCTGTAGAACCAACATTGCCTAACAGCATCTTGTTTAAGCACGGGTTTCTGGCGCATATCGCATTACTTCGATCGATGACTTAGAAAAGACCACGATAAGTATTATGACTGCAAACAAAGAGAGCTAGTTCAACAAGCCGCGCACCTCGAGGGCCAAAAAAAACCTCAAGAAACCTGAGGAGAATATGATCTCCCAGAACGTCTGGAATTAAGGTGCTGACCCAGATAGATCATGGGTGCCATCCGTAAGTCTCCAATGAGAAGGATTGCGGTGCGAAGATAATTACTTAATTCAAACCCTACGTTGGTGTGCGTCCTGTTGTGGATCAGGAAGAGTTACGTTTCATGATGACAATGGTCGAAGATTTCTACCACAGCAGCATCTTCGAGCAAAAGGTTCAGGACATTCTCGTATCCGAGTTATGCTTGTGGTCGAGCTAGACTATGCTGTCGATCAGGTCGTTCCAGACCGCACGCCTAAACCATGGCCCTGCTCGTACCGAAATGAAAAGAACACTCCCAATGCAATTCTGTGAGGTCTACTTTTTTTACACGACACCGTTCGAAGACGTTCGCCACCCAAATGCCCATGTAGGCGACAGTCAACATGCGTAACACTTCGGGTCTCGGAAGGTGGAGGCGCGCTCGCTGCTTTGTGCCCATTTCATGGTACAGCAGCTCTGTATTGCCAAGGTGACGGGATGACGAGAAGTCATCGCAGCATAAAGTTGAGCCAAACAATATGTGAGTCGAATCATTCTCGCACCTGAAGGATGCGAAGAGCAAAGCATTAGGTCCGTTGGGGCCGGTAGCGATGACGCTCTCCGGGGACGTCTTGGCAGTGGCGACCGTCGCCTCTCGAAACTTCGAACCCCTTCTTTTCAAAAAAGCAGAGAATGCACAATTGCTCTTGTCCTGGAGGATAGTCAGCCGATGACGTGCGGTCGCCGGGCGGTGGCGAAGTTGAATAGCTAGGAGAAAGTAAGAAGATCTGAATCACTGTGTTTCTCGTGCAACAGTGAACAGATAAAGATGAGTCTGCAAGGAAAGTCTTTGCAGATAAGTTGAGGCACAACATAAGATTTCGATACGACAAGGGATTGTTCGAGGATATACGGGGTTACGAGAGGCCCAAACACGGAAGGCGATAAGCTTGAAGGCCAAGGAAGACCCTAAGGTCGAGAGATACGACAAAGCGTTCGAATTTGATCAAAACATCAAAACGTCCTTCAAACTTCCAAACTGAATGAGTACTAAGATGCAATATATAAGTAAAATGATGTTGGTATTTGTTCTAAAAAGGATCCTGATATACCAAATATTGTTCTTATAATTGACATAAGAAAAAATTCGATAAATTTAAAATTCTATTTTGTATTTTAAATGATATTTAATTTTCATTTTTAGTTGTAATCGATGTTTGATTGAACAGATTATATCAAATATAGGAATCAATACTCCATAAAATTAAATTTAAAGAATTTATTTTATCACTTAATTCAAAATATATTCAGTATTCATATAAAGTCATATTTAGCATTGAATAGGACGTCATATTCAAAATATGATAATATAGTCTCGTTTTAAAGCAGATTCAGATGTTCAAATGAAGAAAGAAACATGTACCATCGATTTTTCTTGCGTATGTGCTTTGTGCACATTGTTATTGCGTGTGAGACAACTATATACTATCATGTCCACCCTCTATGTGTGTTTGTCATTGAGGGCGATCGAAGTCTGTTTAAATGAAAATGAACCCCTTTTATTTATCTCCGATCCTACTCCTTTACTTCTCCCCCCTGCCCCTCCTCTCTCTCTCTCTCTCTCTTAAACCTCTCTTAAACCTCTCTTTTCTTTATAACGTCCTAGCAATCTTCCAACCCACAATCCCATGGGCCTTCTTAACTCTATCCCTCATTACAACCTTACCCGAATATTTAGTGTTCCCTTTATTCTTTTTTAGATGATGTCCGAGGAAATGAGTGCTTACTTCTCCTAGGCCCTTCTTTTTACATAATTCAGCTAACTCATGTAGGGTCACCGCATCGGTTTTTGAACCTGTAGAGATGAGGGGTGGACCTTTGAATATTTTCGATAAGTCTATAATTTCATCCTCCGCGGCGGGTTCATCAAAGTTTGCAGGTTCCGTGGGAGCATCATCGACGGTGCTTTTTGCGCGTTTCTCTGAATCTTTCCCTTTCGGCTCTACGCACTTGGCTGCATGAACAAATCTCGGTCCCTGTCTTCAATCCGTTGCCCGTCTCTTTAGGCTTGTACCTGGCTGGAGCAATCTTGCAAAGCTTGCCTTTACTTCAGAATATTCTCCAGGACCGTCGCAGAGAGTGCACTCACTCACTGCTCCGCCCATGGACGCTTTGCCAGCAACGCAGTCGCCGCACTGTGTCTCAGTGCTGGCCGTGCACTCGGCAATCTGGTACTTTCCTAGTCCACACGCCGCGCAGTTCCTGCATCCAGCGGCACCAGCATTGCTTATTTCTCCACTTTCGCACCCGGAGTATTCTTCGGCGACTCCTGTCTATTACGTTCCAGCAGGGCAGTTCACAACGCCTCGACGATCTGATGTCGGCTTCGGCACAGTCTTGCATGCAGGGGTACACTCGTCTTGAGCGCCAGAGGAGGCAGAGCCAAGCTCACAATTCTCAACGCCCTGGCGGTCTGAGGTCGGCTTCTTCCTAGCTGGGGTTGCCTTGCAGGGTTAGGGTAGGTCTGGGTTGAGGAGGACTTGAATGGTTTAAAGAGTTGAATGGCCTGCACAAGTGAAGCTCAGGATGGGTGATGAACAGGTTGTAGCAGGGTGGGGGCGATGGGGCTGGCTAACTTTTGGGGCGATGCATCTGCGATTGAGCATATATTTCCAAGTATTGGGCCAGGGATGTATCCTGGTCTATTCCAAAAAGCTGTCATTGGCTGGTCTTGTAGCAAAATACTTTGAACACTTCTAATCCGGTAACCATACATCTACCGACTCTTTGACCACATGCTCAAAGCGATGTATAGACCAACCCTGGGCTTTTCCCGGGCCAAGCCACAGGGGGCGTCTTTTTGCTCCCCTCGAGACCCTCTTGCCGACTTCAAAGCCTGGGGGGGGACGTAGGGGGGGCATCAAACAATATATCGACCGGGTTTTTGCTCTAGATGGGGGTGAAAAAGGTAATAGAAAACGTTGTTAGGGAGGGTAATAGGTAATAGAAGAGGTGGGGAAAATTTTGGGGTTGGTGTCGGCGTTCATTATTCAAATAACAAAATTGCTGAAAAAATGAGGTGCTAAATGCCTCGGCAATTTTTGAGACAAAAGCATCTTTTTTGCTCTTTTTCAACTCTTGTACGTACGAAATCGCCCTGAAAATTTGTTTGACGACATTTTATATTTATTTTATTACCAACAGTGCCCGTCTAACTCCGATCGACGCACCAGAAACACTAAACAAGCGAGAATTTCAGTATCTGTGTTTCGACCCGCGGCCCTCAAAACTCAAAACATGGCCAAGGTGAGAAGAATAGTGGGGAAATCGAGCGAAGCGAGAATGCGAAAGCAAGCGTGTTGCAATATATGTGTAACATAAGATTAACAAATTTTCAATATATGTGTAACATAAGATTAACAAATTTTCTTTGAGCAGGGTTCAGCTGGTCAAGCTTCTGGCCAAATCGGCCTGTTCCTTAGGTCCCCTCGCTGGAAAGCGTCTAAGCCTCGCTGGAAAGCGTCTAAGCCCCGCTTTTTTAAGCTGGCCTTTCTCTTCTTCGTCCTCGTCGTTACTCCGGTCATGGCCACGGTGCTCTACGCCAACGACCACCCAGTCCTATTTAACCTCATCAGTAATGGTGCAGGGGATGGTTGGCCTTGTTATGGAAGCTGTACGACAGGCAACAACATCGTTGATAATGGAGATGATGTAGTTGTAGGGGTAGGGACTTTCTCAGGGTCTCCTTTTGCCACTTCTAGCTATGTGTATATCACCGATGGGATCTACTACTCGTTAGTATGCTCGGGCGCTGCCCACACTTGTGTCCTCGACGGATCAAACAGTCACCGGCTAATGTTCATAAGTGGCACAGGCGGAGGTACAATGTCATTTGCAGGGATCCATTTTCTAAACGGTGGTAGTGGTAATAGTGGTAATGGGGGAGCTTTGCAAATTTATAATTCTGGTCTCGTATCCATCCAAGGCTGTAAATTATCATCAAACCAAGCCAGTGCTGGTGGTGCTATTTTTGCATATGGCAGTGGCACGACGCTAAACCTCTACACGACCAGTTTCGATGGGAATGGTGTTACAGATACCAACGGCGACGACATCTTCGTAGGCAACAGTGTCTCCGTCACTGTACATCCTTCCTGCTCACCAGACTGGAGTGGCACACCAGCGGCTGGCTCTGACTTGGATACCTACACCGACAATGGTGGTGCTCTATCAGGAACGACCAAGAGCTTCGATATCGGGTGAGTTCAATACAGCAGACGACGAAACCTCAAACACGGAGACAGGCTCGATGAATTATATTCGACCGTCATCTCGCTGTTTTAAACAAAGTCTGTGAATATTTGTGCTCCCAAAATGAGATAAATCCGTTCAAAATAGAGGAATTAACAATCCACATTACACACAACTCCCTCTCCTATTCTAACCCTCCACAACCTTTCACCGACTTCCTCCGAATCCCCACCCTTGTCCAAAAGGACATGCTCCCTCTCTTCGTGTCCAACGGGACAGGGGGATATTGGTGGATCGGGATGCTTACCGTGTGACACTGGAAAATACTCTGGTGAAGGCTCCGCTTCATGTTTAAGGTGAGGAAAGTTGTGGATATCATGCCATTGATAAGAATACACGAACTCACACCTTTGAACCCACATCTGCTTACTTAGCACTTGTGCTGCTGGACAGTACGAAGTTTCTGAAACAAGAGCATGCTTGGAATGCGAGGAAGGAAAGTACTCTGGTGAAGGCTCCAGTTCATGTTCAAGGTGAGAACATTTTCGGTCGGAAAGAGTATCGAGTTGACGAAGTCGACAGCACGCTGGACAGTTCAACTCACACACCCTCCACTACTATTGTCGCTTCGCTCATTCTGTAGCTGCCCAGCAGGGAAGCACATCAACAGTGGCGCGACTGGAGATGAGTCCTCAGTCTGCTCCAATTGCAGCACTGGCCAGTACAGTGGGACAGCCTCGACGTCCTGTTCATCATGCGCCTCCGGCAAGTACCTCACCAATGCGGCCACCGGTGTTGAGTCCTCAGCCTGCTCTAACTGCAGCACCGGCAAGTACAGCGGGACCGCCTCTGCTGCCTGTTCGATCTGCGCAGCTGGAACGTACGCTAGCAGCATATCATCTTCGGCATGCACAATTTGTCCAGGTGAGCTTGCCCTAACACCATCTGCCTCAATTTCAATTGCATCTAACCCTCAATATAACCCTCATAACAAACTCGCACCCCCCCCCCCCCCCCCTCCCCACTAGCCGGCAAGTATAACCCGGACCAAGCGACCTCCGCTTCTCTTCACGAGTTGTGCACTCCGTGCGGCCCAGGCACAAAACTCTTAGATGACGGAGAACACGTAGTGTTACACGACTCCGCCGAGGACTGTAGAGAATGCAATCCCGGCTACTTCTCCAACAACCCGGAGGGAGCGTCCAGCTGCGAGGCGTGTCAAGATGGGCTCGTGTCACCATCTGGAGCGAGTGCGTGCAGCCCCTGCCCGGCTGGCTATGACTGTAGCGGAGGAACTACTGCTATGTGTGCTGCCGGCACCTACAGCAACGGGGACACGACCGGCTGCGAATCCTGCCAGAAGGGCTACTACTGTCCAGGAGCGACTGATCACCACATGTGTCGCCCGGGATCCTACCAACCGGATCCATCCCAAACTTCGTGCTTGGCATGTCCTGCCGGAAAGTACCAGGAGAACGCCGGGGAGGACGGTTGCGCCTACTGCCCGGCCGGTTACTTTTGTCCCGAAAGGACGGTCAGCCCCATCACGTGCGGAAGCGTGGCCCTATTCTGCGAACTCGGTTCAGCAATAGTCCAATCTGCGGATGAAGGCTATTACACGACCCCGCAAGTTTCCGAATCCACAAAACGAGAAGGCCAGGCCATTTGCGAGGTCGGGTTTGCCTGTAATGGTGGAATCAAGAATGCTTGCGACGGCAACGGCCAGTACGCTGACGAACAGGGTTTGTCCGCGTGCAAGTCATCCCCCGCGGGAAAGAAGCCGGCCTCAGACCGCCAAAGCATCGTTAGCTGCGACCTTGGCTACGCTTCATTTGGTGCTCAAGACGAGTGTACCTCGTGCGACGACAGCGGCCAGTATGCAGACGAGACTGACTTGGCCGCGTGCAAGACAGCATCTGCCGGGAAGAAACCGACTTCAAACCGTCAAGGCACTGAAGTTTGTCCCGCTGGAACCTACTCCATTGGTGGCGCGGACGAATGCTCCACATGCGGAGAGGGCGAGAGGAGCAAGGAGGGCGCCGCCGGTTGCTCCACCTGTTCCACGTGCGTGCCGGGAAAGTACAAGATCTCAGGCTGCTCGGCCGACACCGAAACGCAGTGCGGCAACTGCTTGAAGGGCAAGGCGTCTATGGGAGGGGAGGCGACGTCATGCACCGAGTGCAACAGCGACGGAAGGTACTCTGACGAGGACGGGGCCAGCATCTGCAAGACGGCCCCTGCTGGCTCGAAACCGACCTCAAACCGTCAAGCTACTGAAGTTTGTCCCGCTGGAACCTACTCCGTTGGTGGAGCAGACGAATGCTCCACTTGCGGAGAGGGCGAGAGGAGCGAGGAGGGCGCCGCCGGCTGCTCCACCTGTTCCACGTGCGTGCCGGGAAAGTACAAGATCTCAGGCTGCTCGGCCGACACCGAAACGCAGTGCGGCAACTGCTTGAAGGGCAAGGCGTCTATGGGAGGGGAGGCGACGTCATGCACCGAGTGCAACAGCGACGGAAGGTACTCTGACGAGGACGGGGCCAGCATCTGCAAGACGGCCCCTGCTGGCTCGAAACCGACCTCAAACCGCCAAGGTACTGAAAGTTGCCTAGCCGGAACCTACTCCGTTGGCGGCGCCGATGATTGTACCAACTGTGAAAGCGGAAAACACTCTTCCGCTGGCGCTGCTGGCTGCACCTCGGCAGCAACTTGCGGCGCCGGAAAGTTCGTCAAGACTCCTAGCACCTCCACCACTGACACGGAGTGCGAAGACTGCGCGGTTGGCAAGGCCTCAGCTGGTGGGCAAAGTTCTTGCGAGGAGTGTGAAGTAGGCAACGTTGCCCCAACTCAAGGCAAAGCCTCGTGCGACTACTGCGGAGCGGGTAAATACGCCTCCTCCACCACGAACTCCTGCGAGTCATGCCAACCCTCCACATATTCCGTTGGAGGAACATCATCGTGTCTGACTTGCAACGCAAACGCATACTCAGACACGGCCGGAGCAACAATGTGCAAGTTCTGTTCTGCCGGCCAAGTTCCTAGCTCTGACCGAAAATCCTGCGTGAATTGCATCGCCGGAGAATTCTCCAGCATCGGCGACACTACCTGTTCGCAGTGCTTAGCCGGCCTCTACTCCTCCTCCGGGTCGGGTGTGTGCTCCTACTGCGACCCGGGAACGTATTCCACGGCTGCGTCCGCAACATGCACACCCTGTCCAGGAGGACAAGTTTCCAGCAACGGCGCGGCATCCTGCGGTGACTGCGTTGCTGGCAAATACGACGACGGAAACAACGTTTGCCAGCCCTGCCCTGCTGGCTCTTTCTCGTCTGCGGGATCTACTGCATGCGATTCTTCGTGTCCGGCCGGAACCTACGGAAAGATGGGCGAAACCACCTGCTCCAACTGCGAAGCTGGAAAGTTTGCGGCTCTCGGTGCTGCCTCCTGCGAGCTTTGTTTGGCGGGAACGTACTCTGGCTCAAGGGCCGGAGAATGCAGCATCTGCGCCGCCGGTAAGGTCAGCAGCGCAGGCGCTACGGAGTGTAACCCCTGCGAAGGCGGATTCTACTCGCACCAACAGAGCTCGAGCTGCTCAATGTGCACCTCCGGAAAATATAGCGAAGACGAGGCTGGGGTTTGCTCTGTCTGTGTAGCCGGTAGATACAGTGGCACTGGTGCATCAAGCTGTGCAATTTGCGCGGCCGGGAAGTACAGCCAGTTGGTAAGCGAGACGGAGGGCGCGAGCTCATGTACAGACTGTGACTCTGGAAAATTCAGCTCGGAGGAGTCGGAAAGTTGTGCAGGATCCTGCTTGCCAGGAACCTACGGTGGACCAGGCTCTTCAGTTTGCGTAGATTGTGGCGCAGGAACGTATTCTGAAGCTGGGGCCGACTCGTGCATTAACTGTCCCGGCGGAAAGTACAGCGGTGCCAAGGCCGGGTTGTGCGTGAATTGCATAGCTGGAAAGTTCTCGGGGAACGCTGCGGCTTTGTGTGAAACCTGCGTTGCCGGTCAAGGGTACGTGAGCTCAGAAGGCCAGAGCCAGTGCGACTACTGCGGAGCTGGTAAACACGCCGACTCTGAGTCGAACACATGCGTAAATTGTAACAAGGGGAAGTTCTCCACTGGCGGCAGCAACACCTGCGAAGATTGCGAGGCCGGTCGCCGATCAGATGCCGGAGCTTCGAGCTGCAACCCCTGCGAACCAGGAGAGATCGCTATCGACCAAGTCTGCACCAAGTGTACAAAAGGAGAGTACGCCGGCTTTGGCGCAGAAACATGTTCGCTGTGTGACGGCGAAGGCGAGTACTCCGACGAAGAGGGAGCAGGTTCTTGCTTGAGTGCGCCAGCTGGGAGAAAGCCAAGCATGAATAGAGAATTTACGATGCCCTGCCCCACCGGAAGGTACAGTCTTGGTGGAAAAACGGAGTGCACCGTGTGCTCTGAAGGAACGTATTCCTCGTCTGAAGGAGCCGTAGGTTGCACCGCCGCTTCTACTTGCGGGGCGGGGATGAGGATAAAAACAGAGAGCACGTCGATTTCCGACAAGGTCTGTGAGGACTGTGCCGTCGGCAAGGCCTCTGCTGGTGGCCTTAATACCTGCGGCGAATGCACCGGAGAGGGCGAGTACTCCGACGAAACTGGACTGTCCGCTTGTAAGACAGCTTCCGCTGGAAGTAAGCCAAACGCTGACCACACCGGCGTTGCGCTTTGTCCTGCTGGTCGATTCTCTGTTGGTGGAGCCACACTGTGCGCTGAGTGCGCGGTAGGAAAATATTCGTCTTCTGACGGAGCTGTAGGTTGCACCGCTGCGTCTACTTGTGGCGCCGGGAGGTACATAAAGATTCCAAGCACATCCACCACCGACACAGAGTGCGAGGACTGCGCCGTCGGCAGGGCCTCCGCTGGTGGCCTTAATACCTGCGGCGAATGCACCGGAGAGGGCGAGTACTCCGACGAAACTGGACTGTCCGCTTGTAAGACAGCTTCCGCTGGAAGTAAGCCGAACGCAATGCGAACAGGAGTAACAGATTGTCCTGCTGGCCGATTCTCCGTAGGCGGGGCCACATTGTGCGCTGAGTGCAAGTCGGGTGAAACAAGTGATGCCGGCGCCGCTGGCTGTAGGCCTTGTCTAACTTGCGGCCTCGGAGAGTACCAGATTGCCGAGTGCACGGCCGATACTGAGACACGGTGTGGCGACTGCGTTGCTGGCAAAGCGTCCATGGGCGGAGCAGTGAGTGAGTGCACTCTCTGCGACGGCCCAGGAGAATATTCTGAAGCAAAGGCTAGCGTCTGCAAGATTGCTCCGGCCGGGTACAAACCTGAAGAGACTGACGACGGGTTGAAGACAGGGACCGAGATTTGTCCCAAGAATTCCTTCAGCATCGGGGCCGCAGACGAGTGTACGGCATGCGCTGACGGAGGACACAGTAACCCGGGAGAAAGCTCCTGCGAAAAATGCTCTACTGGACAGTACTACGACGAGCTCAATAACAACTGTCAGGTCTGCCCGAAGAATACCTTCAGCATATCTGGCGCATACAACATTAATGGCTGCGAGGATTGCCCCGCCGGAGGCCACTCGCAACCGGGCGCTGGTTACTGCGACCAGTGCCTCACAGGGAAATACTATGACGATCCTAGCAACGAGTGCAAGCTCTGCCCAGCCGGGACCTACACAGCCACAGGAGGGGTGGGACTTGACGAGTGTAAAGCCTGCGACGATGGCTTCTACAGCTCTGGCCCTGGCGCTTCGAACTGTCTAACGTGCGAGCCTGGCAAGTACACGAACACAGAGCAGACTGAATGTTTGCTTTGTCCTGCCGGCAAGATCTCCGGCGTAGCTTCGAGCGAGTGCGCTGTGTGCGAGATCGGAAAGTTCGCCGAAAATGAGGGTAGTGTTGAGTGCAAGTTCTGCAACGACGAGGACGTTTTGAAGGGCAGCACAACAGCAGGAAATTCGACTGCGTCAAAGTCTGGCTGCATCTGCGACAAGGGAGAGTACGAAAACCACGAGACTGCGACCTGCGAAAAGGTGAGAAGACATCAAGTTATGTCATCAATTCTCTGAACAAAGGATTTACTCCTCAATCCTCCTACTAATGCAACATTAATTTATTCTTCAGGTCATGGAGGGCGTGAGGGAAGACAAGGCGGGTATGAACGTAACGACGCTAGACGTGAAGCCTGGATTCTGGAGAACGTCCCCTGCCTCCTCTGATGTTATGCACTGCTTGGGTGAACATCACTGCGCAGGCGGGAACGATCCTGAGAACTCGTGCGAGTACGGCTACGAGGGCCCTCTTTGCGCCGTCTGCTCGGATGGCTTTGCTTCTGTTGGGAGCGGCGCAGACATGCACTGCAATGTATGTGAAGGCAGCGCATTTCTGACCATTGCGGTTGGGTGCAGCATCATCGCGTTGGCCATCCTTGGGATAGTGTTTTGGTGTTGCCGAAGCTCCAAAAAAGGAGAGAAAGTTGAGGAGAAAGGCCTTACAGCTGCCGACAGTCTCGAGGACCCAGCGACGCGTCTGAGATCCGCCAGCGAGGCGGCTCGTGCAAAGGTTGAAGCCGTCACTGGCTTCATTGAAAACGCTCAGCCGTACTTTAAAATCTTGCTGGCTTACTTCCAAGTAGCGGGAGGCCTGAGCTTCGCCTTCCGCCTCCGCTTCCCGCCAATGTTCACCGATTTCATGAACTTGGCCAAGGGCGTTCTCTCGCTTGACGTTCTCTCTCTGATGCCGATCGGATGCATCACGTCCAACAGCAACTTTCACTACAACATGCTCGCATACACCTTCATCCCGTTCTCCATCGGAGTTGTGATGGTGGTATTGTACAGCCTTTTGCGGCTCAAGAACAGTGACTCTAGTAAGAAGTTGGCGAACAAGTTATTCAGTGCCTTCCTCGCCCTTTCCTTCATCATCCTTCCGTCCGTGAGCATCAAGATCTTTAGCAACTTTGCCTGCCACGAATTCGACGGAGGCTACGGCAGTTACCTGAAGGTTGACTACAGCATCGACTGCGACGGGACCGAACACAAGGTCTTCAACATGTACGCTTTGGTCTGCGTAGTTGTGTATCCGATTGGCATTCCCTTGATGTACTTTTTGCTTTTGAGGAGGGAAAGAAAATTGCTTGACCCGGGACAGAGGCACTTCACCTTTCAGCTCGGAAGCGAGGAGAAGGGGTTAGAGAAGGCGCTCCAGGAGCGAGCCAAGATCGAGGAGAAGGTAAGCAGGAAGAACGAACGAGGCTGAACTCTGAACGCATACTAACTCTTCGCTATGATCCTCGCAGCACCCTGAAGTACTGAGGCTTGCCTTCCTCTACCGCAACTACGAGCCCATGAGCTACAACTTCGAGGTTTTCGAAACGTTACGTAAACTGATTCTGACCGGTGGCTTGATCTTCTTGAAACCCGGAACGGGAGCGCAGATCGTCATGGCGATGTTGATGTGTTTGGCGGCGATGCGGGTGTACGCGGCCAAGAAGCCCTTCGTCGAACATGACATCGACACCTTGAGCGAGGCCGCACAGTGGCAATTGTTCTTCGTCATGTTCTCAGCATTGGCGATCAGGGTTAACCTGGACGGGGAAAGTCTGCAGGACCAAGAAATGTTCGACTGGATGATGTTGATAATGCAGTTCTTGGCGCCCGCCATCATGGTGGTAGCCAAGATCTACAACGCCTCTAGGCGAGGTGTTGGCGGGATGCTGGAAGAAGGCTTGAGGGCGGCTTCTGAGAAGTACGGGCTTGGGGGTGTGAATAATGTTATCGCCCTGGGTGACAGCGCCAAAGGCATGCGAGACGAGTTGGGTGGAGGTGGAGGCGGCGAAGATGAGGACGAGGAGAACGGGCTGCAGCTGACGAATATTTTTAACAGCATGGCTCGAGGAGCTGTCTTGGGAGGAGGGCCGGCGATGCCACGAACGAGCAAGTTCGACGTTGGTAACCCTCTCACAAATCCACCGCCAAAAAACAGTAATCAATTGGTCAAAGCTAGCGGCCTTTTGAAGGTCGATTCTAAGGGAAATGTCGGGCCAAGCAACGCGAATCGCCCCAAAACGCTCGGTCGCCCAAAGAGCAGCTTCGATACCTTCAAAAACCCGAACCTGATGGGCGTGGGAAAGGGTGGGTTTAAAAAGAACAAGAAAGCAATTACCAAAGAAGCGCCAAAGCGAAAGAGCATGTTCGCAATTCCAAAGAATAAATTGGAGGAGGCTCCAACAGGGCCACCGGAGATTCCTTCTCCGATAATTGACGACGAGGCTTACAATTATGACGATGATGATGATGACGGGCCGTCACCCATGGCGGAGATGTCACTACCACCGCCAAAGGCGGTGTGTCAGTGGACTGAGCAATGGAGCGAAGAGTACCAAACCGTTTATTACTTGAATCTTGACGGGGTTACGAGCACGTGGGACATGCCGGACGATTTTTGGAGAGACGAAAAGCGATAGGAGGGTGGGGGGAAGTGTTTGAGGGAGTGGGGGAAGGGAGGGTGAGAGAAAGAAAGGAGAGAAGGGAGAGAGGGGGTAAGGGAGAGAGGAGGGAAGGGAGAGAGGAGGGAATAGACGATTGTAAGCTAAGTTAAGTTAAACTACGAGGGTGGGAAACCAAATATCAATTTGTTTAATTAAATTTACTTGTTTGAGTAGTTGTGAAGTGGGTGTGAGGGGTCATTGAAAAGTGAAAAGGAAATGGAGAAGGGTTCAATTATATATTATGTTATTGGTATATTAGAAGGTCCACCTCCGTCTCTCTATTTTCATGCCCTTTTCTTTTTACTCATACGTCGTCCGCCTCCTTCTCCGGGCTATGTTTCTATCTCTGTCTCCCTCACTCCTCTTTCCCGCATCCATTGATGCTCCTCTACCCTGCCCATCATGTTTATAAAGTTACAGGAGGGCATTATTGACCGGGCGCAATAATTTGTAGTTATTCAACCTCATATGCTTTGTTTTGTCCGTTATCTCCATTGATTTGAAATAATATCTTAGGTCGCCTAATGCATTTTGGGGGATATGAAAATCCTCCTCCTGCTCTCCACATTGCGACTAGGAGTTGTATGATGATTCTAGTGAGGTGGCTTGTAAACGAAACCAATGCCTGCATTTACGCTAGAAACGACAAGGGGCAAGATTTAGTTGAAATCGCAGATGAATGAAACAATGAATAACTTGGTCAATTATTTCACCCAGTTTATGGACCAAGACGTCGCAACTTGGACGAGGGTGTTCCCAGGTAATCTTTGGTTTGACTGTCAAAGGCCGGAGGAGCGGAGCAACTAGTTAGAATAATGTAGCAGTACGAAATAATGTCGACATCCAAGTACACACTCGATCTTGTTTCACCCGTTTTGTTCCATGGTCGTCGCCCTGCGCTGGATTTTGCCCTCTGGGGAGAGAGCTGCTTGCCGGTCACCTCCTGCCGCCTCATCTGTGAGCGATCTGGAAGAGCTTGCCACTGGTGATGACGGCGAGATCGATGGAGTGCTTGGCCTTGGAGATGTTCGCGAGGCAACTCGAGGCATACCCTTACCTATCATAAAATAACAACAACTAGAGGTTGTGCCCCCACATGCTGGTGAAAGCTTGGGCTTCTTGACCTGCCTGTGCTAAAGAGCAGGCGCAAGGTCCTTGTAGTGGAATTTCTTACCAAAGGGAGGGACACGCCGCAACACAAAACATGTTCAATGGACCGAAGATTCATGACAACAATCGCGACGGCGGTTGAATCAAGAACGACCTCCGAAACAGGCTAGATTATTGAGTCTGAAGGACGAGACCTTGCTGAGCAGCTTCCAACAATCTTGACTTGACCGGATTGGCGAGGCGGAAGGGAGGGAATTTAGACACTGATGCGTCGGCATCCTTCTACTTTTGGGGATGATGGGCAGTTAGGACGTGGTTGAGGCGAAGTGGAGAGGATTTTGGGGGTAGAAGTCCACGGGCCAATGACAACTCGTGACGGGGCGAGGGTTCAAACTTTTGCATATAGAACGCGGTTTGAAGAATTTGGAGTCTTGAATTGTGCAGAAATTGTAGGACAGAAATGCAGGGGAGTGGGAGAAAATGACTGTGGACGACGTGAAGGGAAAATCTATTCTTCCAGGATTACTGCCATGACACTGAAATCACCATAGAAAAAGGCGAATTTCTCCAGGAAGGTTCGGATTTCAGATCTTACGAGTGGACGCAAGGGCGCAGAATGCCTGTTAGATGTATAGTGCAAGATAAAAACGGGGACATTCCGCTTCCTTTGGATAATAAGGAGCATTTAAGGGGTAAAACCAAGAACCGCCTGAAACATTCTTTCTCAAAATACAACTTTTTTATGCATTGTTTGAAAAGTACGTTAACGACTCATTTTCATTGCTGCACGACTCATTCTCATTGGCTAGTGGTGTTCTCAGACACTGAAACACTGTAGAACCGACTTTAGACATTCTATTTCATAGAAACTCCTCCTCCCCGCACCACTGCCTTGACTCATGTCTCTTTGTCTCTCCACCATTCCTTTCTCGCTTCTTACGTCTACGTGACGCACCGCTCTTGCTTCCTTCTTATTGGCCAATGGTGTTCTCATGACACTGAAACACTGTAGAACCGGCATTGCACATTCTTTCTCATAATCTCTTCTCTCTCTCTCTCTCTCTCTCTCTCTCTCTCTCTCTCTCCTCTCTTCCTTTACTTACTTACTTACTTACTTACTTACTTACTTACTTTACTATACTTACTTTTACTTATGTACATACTATAGTAGTAGTTGTTGTTTATATAGTATATATAGTAATATATATATATATATTATATATATAATATAAGTAATAGTAATAGTAATAGTACTATTACTATTACAGAAAAAGAAAAAGATATTATTGCATGTTAAAAAAGAGTATCTTTTTGCAATAATATTTTATGAGAAAGAATGTGTAAAGTCAGTTCTACAGTGTTTCGGTTCCTCTTGTGTTTTCCCTGGGAAATCGTGTTTGTTGTTCCTGTCTCCTCTCCTTCTCTCTCGTGTTCGTTTTCTCGTTTTCTCCTTTCTCTCTTGTTGTTATCGTTTTGTCGGTTTTGTGCGCGTTCTTGTCGTTCTCTTCCTCTCTCGTCTCCTCTCTCGTCTACTTTGTCGTAGCGTCGTTGTTTGGGCTTCCTCCTCCGTTGTCGGGTCTGCCCTTGTTCGTTGTCTTCACCGCACTTCTTTCTTGTCTTTGTCCCTTTTCTGCTTAGCTCGTACTCCCCCCCTCGTCGTCGTTGTACTCTCCTTGCTCGCGCCCGTCTGGCGTCCTAACCCTAACCCTTCCCTACCTCGTGTCCCCAACCCTAACCCTAACCCTTCCCTACCTCGTCTTCCTTGCGTCATCTCGTCTCGTCGTCACAACTCGACCGCCTTTCCCCTTTGTTGTCTCGTCATCTCGCTCTTGGTTGACTAGCGTCGTCTCGCGAGCTGCCTTTCCTGGACCTCCCTCCCTTCTTGACCCCCTGCTACTCCACCTCCTCGTCACCACTCAACTGCTGCGACTGTCCCCTCGTCGTCTCTCCTCGCCGAGCTTGTCCTCTCCCCCCCTCGTCTCCTGCGCACGCTTGCGCTCTTTCTATGGTGTGTCCCTAACTCTAAGCACAGCTCGACCCGCACAGACCGACCGTCGCCGCTGCTGCGCCTGCTCTCTCTCTCTCTCTTTCTTCTCCTCCCTTCCTCTCCGCCTTTCCTCACCCCTTATAGTCTGAGTGACCCTACTCATCTCGTCGTCTCGTCGTCTCGACAGCTCTCACTCTTGGTTGACTAGCGTCGTTTCGGCCGAGGGCGCTTTACCCCCAAACAGTGGACCTGAGGGGGACTATTATATTTAAAGTGCTGGGAAAAGTTACTCCTCCTTTTTCGGTAGTTGGGGTCCCCAAATTTTTGGGGGACACCCAGAGAGCTCTTATCGACGCACGTACCCGCACGTATCCGCTGCACGAAATCACGAATCACGAGTTGCAGGTAAGGCTCTCCCCTCCTCCTCCTTTCTTCCGCCGCCCCACGCCGAACACATTCCAACCTATTGTGTGTGTGTGGGAGGGGAGGGGTCGGGTACCAAAAGACAACAAAACCTTGATGGGTCCTATATTTGCTGCAGCCTCTGTGTCGTGTTCTTGTTAGTGTGTTCGTGTTCGTGTCTTGTTTTGTGTGTGTCTTGTTTGTGTAGAGTTTTCTGGGGGATGTCTTGTTATAGGGGGGTAGTGTGTGTGTAGGGTAGTCTCTCTACTCTGTGTGTTTTGTTAGGGGTGTGTTTTGTTGGGTGTGTCTCTTTCTGTATGTGTGTAGGGTCGTCTCCTATTGTTCTGGTCTCTCCTGTCTGTCTCTCCTGTTAGGGTCCTCTCTGTTGTCGTATATTACATCTACTACCATTAGTACTACTAACTAACCCCTCATCTTTTGTCTTTTGTTTACAGTAGTACCCTATTCTTCTACTCTCCGCCACTTCCTTTGTTCTTTCTCAACAAAAGGTGAGTTCGCTGTCTTGCTTTTGTATATTATATGCCTTCTCCGCTGCAAGCTTTCTTTCCTTGCATGTGCTCCCCTTGTCCGCGCGCCCTCGTTCTGGTGTCCGACTCCCTCCCCCCCCTCCGCCTGGGGTACATCCTACCACCTACCACCTACCTACCTTCTCCGCTGCGTGTGCTTTCTTTCTTTCCCTGTCTTTTGTCCTGCTATATACTCCCCTGCCTTCCCTCCTTCACGCGCTCGCGCTGTCTCTCTCCCCCCCCGTCTTTAGTATATCCCCCTGCCGGGTCTGGTGTACCCCCCCCGTACCGTTTGTCCGACTCCCTCCCCCCCTCGTCTTTCTCTCGTCTGTGCATATCCGTCTTGACTCGTCTTTCCTCGTCTTCGCTGTGTCTCCCCTCCGCCTATTATGTTACCCCGTCCTCATTTACATACCCCGCCGGGTCTGGTGTCCGACTCCCTCGCCTACCACGCGCTCGCCTACCCACCATCTACCCCCTCCGTCTACCCCTTGTACCCCTCGTCTTTAGCGCAACCTAACATAGCCCCCTCCGTCTTTCCTTTCTAACCCCCCTCAATCCCTGAACCC
>BRXX01000224.1:39399-52204 GCA_030267905.1 Triparma verrucosa
CCCCCCTAAAACCAAACCCTCAACCCCCCCCTCCCCCATCCAAACCAAACTAAACCCTCAACCCCCCACCCCCCACCCCCCCAACCCCAAAACACATACACACATACAGATAGAGATACAGAGATGGAAGATCTTCTTCCCCTGGAACCGAGCCAGAACCCCATCCTTGAAGCGACCACCACCACCACCACCACAAACAACAACAACACCACCTCCCCCTCTTCCCCCTCTTCCCCAGAAAAGGAAATGAATCAGATAGAATTGATTGAAAAGAAATCTCATGTAGAGAGAATCCAAACTCTAGAAGGTCATTCTTCTTCTATCAATTCAGTCACCTATTCTCCGGATGGTTCTAAAATCATCTCGGGATCGGATGACAACACAATCAAAGTATGGGATGCTTCTACTTATCAAGAACTCCAAACTCTAAAAGGGCATTCTGATTGTGTGAATTCAGTCTCATATTCTCGGGATGGTTCCAAAATCCTCTCTGGATCGGATGACAACAAAATCAAAGTATGGGATGCTTCTACTTATCAAGAACTCCAAACTCTAGAAGGGCATTCTTCTTATGTCATGTCAGTCACCTATTCTCCGGATGGTTCCACCATCCTCTCTGGATCTGATGACGGAAAAATCAAAGTATGGGATGCTTCTACTTATCAAGAACTCCAAACTCTAGAAGGGCATTCTTCTTCAGTCATGTCAGTCACATATTCTCCGGATGGTTCCAAAATCCTCTCTGGATCTGGTGACCGTAAAATCAAAGTATGGGATGCTTCTACTTATCAAGAAATCCAAACTCTAGAAGGGCATTCTTATTGTATCAATACAGTCACCTATTCTCCGGATGGTTCCAAAATCCTCTCTGGATCTGGTGACGAGGATTACGGGGAAATCAAAGTATGGGATGCTTCTACTTTCACAGAACTCCAAACTCTAGAAGGGCATTCTTGTTATGTCATGTCAGTCACCTATTCTCCGGATGGTTCTAAAATCCTCTCTGGATCTTTAGACAACAAAATCAAAGTATGGGATGCTCAAACTTTCGAATGTATCCAAACTCTAGAAGGGCATTCTTCTTCAGTCAATTCAGTCACATATTCTCCGGATGGTTCCAAAATCCTCTCTGGATCGGATGACAGTAAAATCAAAGTATGGGATGCTTCTAATTATGAAGAAATCCAAACTCTAGAAGGGCATTCTGATACAGTTTGGTCAGTCACCTATTCTCCCGATGGTTCTAAAATCCTCTCGGGATCTGATGACAGAACAATCAAAGTATGGGATGCTTCTAATTATGAAGAAATCCAAACTCTAGAAGGGCATTCTTCTTCAGTGGAATCAGTCACCTATTCTCCCGATGGTTCCATGATACTCTCGGGATCTCAAGACAACAAAATCAAAGTATGGGATGCTTCTAATTACACCGAAATCCAAACTCTAGAAGGGCATTCTGATTGGGTCATGTCAGTCACCTATTCTCCCGATGGTTCTAAAATACTCTCTGGATCTTTAGACAACACAATCAAAGTATGGGATGCTTCTACTTATCAAGAAATCCAAACTCTAGAAGGGCATTCTTCTTCAGTCATGTCAGTCACCTATTCTCCGGATGGTTCCAAAATCCTCTCTGGATCTAATGACAACAAAATCAAAGTATGGGATGCTTCTACTTATCAAGAACTCCAAACTCTAGAAGGGCATTCTTACGGAGTGAATTCAGTCACATATTCTCCCGATGGTTCCAAAATCCTCTCTGGATCTAATGACAAGACAATCAAAGTATGGGATGCTTCTACTTATCAAGAACTCCAAACTCTAAAAGGGCATTCTTCTTGTGTGAATTCAGTCTCATATTCTCGGGATGGTTCCAAAATCCTCTCTGGATCTGGTGACGAGGATTACGGGGAAATCAAAGTATGGGATGCTTCTACTTATGAAGAAATCCAAACTCTAGAAGGGCATTCTTCTTATGTCATGTCAGTCACCTATTCTCCGGATGGTTCCAAAATCCTCTCTGGATCTAATGACCAGAAAATCAAAGTATACCCAGTAGGCGACTTTTTCGGAACTTCCGGTATCAATCGTATTCCCGGAACCTTCCAAGAACTCATCTTCCTTCCGGACCTCATGTCAGAATCAAAGACTATAGGAAACTACGATTGGGCGAAGAGCAACACTGGTCGATTTTTGGAATTGGTTGATTCCGGGATGCTCTACGCTCCAAGAGGGGTTGGTTCGGATGGCGCACGCGAAAGAGACAATTTGGTCCACATCGCCGCTCGGTCCGGATGTTCGAGTTTCCTCGAATATGCATCGGACATTTCCACGGATCACTTCATGATCGCCTGTCTCTTCCGCAATTCCAAAGATCCCAAAGCTCCCGAAGCTTCCGAAGCTCCCAAAGATTCCGAAGATTCCAAAGACCGAACCCCTCTGTATTACGCCTACGAATCCCAGGACACGGCTTCCATTGGAATCATCCTGACTTCCCTCCTCACCCTCTTCAGTGACAAATACACAAAGTTCTCCATTGACAAATGTCACCACCAACACTTCGGGGACCTCTTTCCTTTGAACGACTTCGTCCCCATTTTGAGGGATTATCCAAGGGTCGCCAACAAGTTCTTGAAGGAACTCTCCCTCGTCGAAGCCTACCAAGAAATCGTCAAGAAAGAGTATCCCAAGGCTAGGATTCGCGACGGCCAAGAACTCATCGTGGGGTCCGAGGAGCGATCCCCGGACACCTTTTGGACCCAAGTCCAGTCGGACGAGAAGCAGGTTACAAACGATGCTGGTATTACAGAGGAAGAGGCGATCCCCGTCACCGCCATGGTCTTGGGAATTCCCGGAATCGCTTCGAGGGAGTCGGAGGTTTTGCAGAATGCCGTTCTCGGGGCAAAGAGGATCAACCGGTTCACCGCCTTTGAGAGCAAGACCATGGAGGTCCTGATCGACTTCAAGTGGAAGACCTACGGAAGATCCGCCTTCCTCGCCCACCTCTACAAGGACATCGTTATGGTGGCGGCATTCAGCCTGGACGCGATCCTCCACCAAAGCCTTGGCAGCGACGAACGTCAACACCTCCTCCTGACGATCCTCGGCTACCTCCCGATGCTGGTGACTATCGGTCTCTGGGCCTTCTTCTGTCGCCACGAGGCCAATCAGTTCAGGGGATCCAAGACTTCCAGGGCGTACTTCGGCGATTTCTGGAACCTCCTGGACCTGGCCTCCCTCGGATCGATCTTCGCCACCTACCTCCTGAGGGCCGCCGAGTACGCGGATCTGGCCCCCTCCAACTCCCGCTGGAGCACCCTGATGACGGCCCTGGCCCTCCCCCTGGCCTACCTCAACACCCTCTACTTCATGCAGGGGTTCAAGGAGAGCGGACAGCTGGTTCGGATGATCCTCGGCATCATCGGAGGGATCCGCGTCTTCGTCATCATCCTCCTGGCGTGCATGATCGGCTTCGCCTTCGCCTTTTACGTCCTCTACCGGGGAAAAGCGGACTACGACGGAATCCAACACCGCTCCCCCTTCCTGTCCCTCTTCAGCAGTTACGCCCTCCTCCTGGGAGACTTTGACGTGAACGAACTGGAGGAATCGTCCAGTTTCGTCATCACGGTCTTCTTGTTCGTGGGCTTCACCTTCTTCATCAACATCATCATGCTGAATCTCCTCATCGCCATCATGGGCGACATCTTCGACCGCATCCAGGAGAACGCGGTGGCGGAGTTCCTCTTCGCCCGCGCGAACATTCTCCTGGAGATCGAAGCGACCTTTGGCGAGAAGGAGAAGTCGAAGGCCGAATGGTACCCGAGGTGGCTGCAGGTGTTGGTAGCCACCACCGAGGGGAACGAATCGGACGACAGGGTGGATTGGGCCGGGAGGGTCAGGGCCCTCAAGGGAGCCATGAACAAGATCAACGAGCAGGTGGGAGTCTTGAAGGATAAGTTCGAACAGGAATCAAAGAAGAGGGAGGAGAGTGAGAAGAAGAGGGAGGAGAGTGAGAAGAAGAGAGAAGAAGAGTCGAAGAAGAGGGAAGAGAGTGAGAAGATCTTGGTGGAAATGCAAAAAGAAGCCAAAGAGAGTGAGAAGAAGAGGGAAGAAGAATCAAAGAAGAGGGAGGAGAGCGAGAAGAAGAGAGAGGAGAGTGACAAGATGCTGAAACTTCTTTGCGATAAGTTCGAAATCAGCGTTAATTGAATGGGAGAAAACAACTATGTAAGGAAGTCTGAATTCTGAACGTATTTGGGAATTGGGAGAAAGGGGGGTTGGGGGTTGGGGGTTAGTGGTGGGGAGGAGGGGTTGTTGTCAAAGAGAGAACACACATATATTAAAAAAACCAAAAAAAAAACCTTTGGGGAGATTTATAGACAAAAGTATCAATTTAATTTAATTTTGTGACGCCCCTTCGAGACGTGGCGATTTCAGCAAGTGATACGGAAGAATGGCTGTTCCACACTTTGTTTGTCTCCTTGATCTTCAGCTTCGGTCTTGGCGTCGCCCTTGACGGCGTGGATAGGCTGCGTCGGGATACAGTTCAGATGGCTTCCTCTGAGCTTCTTGGCGAGGAGAAGCGGTTCGAGGAGAAGGTGAAGAAGAGGGGGGTCGAGTTCAGAAAGAAGACGGAAGCATCGTCTGGACGCTGCCAGCTAAGGCCGACGAGGAAGTCGAGGAAGTCGAGGAAGTCGAGGAGGACGTTGAGGAGGAGGAGATGAAGGTTCGATCGCTTCCCAAAAGCAAAAACGGAGGTGGAAGAGCAGGAGAATACAGAAGAACCAAGGAGTTGAAGGGGAGAATTGCTTTGAACGAAGTCAATGAAGTCAAGACCGAGGGAGTAACGGAGGAGGGAGATGAAGTTCCAGATAGTGGAGCAGCCTTCAGCTTTGAACAAGGAGGGAGGGAGTGGGTGTTTGCAGCGAGTAGCGAGGGGGAGATGAAAGAATGGGCGAGGAAAATCGGCGGAAGCTAGTAGTGAAGGAAGAGAAAGTGAGGGAGGTGGTCATCTTGTTCGTTCATGATATATTTGAGTAGTAGTGGGTTGTGATGAGAGTGTGAAGGGTAAAGAGAAAAGGAAACGAGGAAGAGTTCAATTTTATATACAATGTTAAATTAGAAGGTTCTACATTCTATTCCTATTATATTATTACACTTTAATTGTAATAACACACCTGGAAGGCCTACCGCTTGAGCATCTCTTTCAACCCTTTAACTCAATACCATCATCATTCCTTTTGAAATTATTTGCCGATATTATGCAGTTCATGTCACCATTATTAAAATTCGCTCTTTAAATCAACGTTCTCTGCTTCGTTCAGTACCTTTTCTTATCAGCAAGGGCATAGGTATCATCATCATCTTTTACTTTCGAAGAAAGTGTAACTTGACTAAATAAACACAATAAACACAATTATCTTCTTAGTTTTAACTTATCTACAACGTTGTATATCAAGATAGAGTCCTTAGTGTTTTAGAATAACGGTTTTACCGCTTAAAGTAGTAATGTTTTTCACAGTTTTAAACAATGTCATGGTTTTTAACCCGACGGGTTAAGATTTCCCAGAGTTTACAAGATCTTTAACAAAACTCATTGTTTAACGCAACATTTTTACCATGAAGTTTAATATATTCGCGAATAACCACATGAACACTTCAGGAGTTCCGTCATTCAGATCTCTTGTTGTCGCTACTTTAATGATAGATCTACAGTTTGTGTTTCAGGGTCTGCTTCGGACTTCTCAATAAACTGTCATTATAATTATAATTCTGACTATCTTTACGACCCCAAGTTCCAACACTCTATAATGTTTCCTGTATACTTGACACACTCTAGATGAAGTTTTAAGTTTTGTCGAGCACCTGGTGTGACGAATTGAGCCAAAAGAGCAAAATAACGCCTCGACAGACTCGGCGGACTCGGCAGAGCAATACCACATCTGTCTGTTGATTCGAGCGATTCTGATTACGGTACAGTCTTCAGGAAATACAGCCCAATAATTCCCATGGAATCTATCGATGAATTCAAGAATGACCTCATAGATTTGATGGAAAATGCCTTCAAGGGTTGGTTGGAAATCTACATACGAGTGGTGGAATCAAAAGACTTTAAGACGGAGAACTCGAGAATTGATGAAAAAGTAAAGCTCTTTCTTGGTAGACTAGGTATCAAAGTAAGGAATGGAGCGGACCGTTCGATTAAGGACCTCGCTAAAATAAGCGGTCCCCAAGTTAGCAAGTCTTCGACTTTGCGCAAACATTTGGAGGCACATTTAAAGGGTATTTAGTTGCCTCGTCCACCTTTCGAGTCAAATGATCGATCACATCAAAGGTCTATCGACGAGTTACACCAGTTCCAGATGGTTCCTCAATGACAAATGACGGTGGCGGCCTAGAGTAACTCATACGTGTAGAGGGTTTAGTCGTCGACGGTGAGGCGTCCGCTCCTCCTTGCGACGCTTCTCCCCTCCCCTCCGGATTCTCTCCACGTCCGGTTCTTCTTCCCTCCGGTCACTTCCCCGGTCGTCACCCCTTCGACTCCCCGTTTTCCCTACTCACTTCCCCTCCTCCTCGTCCCCCCCCTTCCCCCTCCCTCTCTCTCCTTCCCCGCTGGACTTCCACCCGGAGGGTATGGTCGAGTTCAAGCTCTTGACCATGGCCTGGTACTCGGTCAGATCCCTGATCCCGGCCAGCAGTTTGGAGTCTTTGAGTTTCTTATCCTTCGCGGCGTTCGTCACAGTTTGGTTGGGAGCGACGAGTCCCATCCATTTGATGCAGAAGAAAGTCTTACCTGATCCTCTGGCCGGTGGGGGAGGCGAAGTCGTCGGTTCGGAGTCGGGCTTCCTCACCATCTCACACCACGCTTTGCAATTGGCGAACGAAGTTTCGGGAGAAGAGTATTTTAAACAGAAAAAAAAAAGAGAAAGGACTCGCAAACCAAATATTGTATTTTATTGTCATACCTGCTGCACCAAGATTCTCCTGCTTCTGCAGCATCTCCCCGAACTTTGCCGTCACCCTCTTCAAACTGGCGTTGAGGTCTTTGACGCGGAATCGTAAATTCAGAACAGAACTCGTCCAACCAATTTGCCCTCCCCACTCCAAATCTATCTTCCTCCTCTGTCCATCACGAGCCGACTTTGACTTGGGATAAGAAAGATTCCGGAACGACTTCCGTCAACTCCCAGCATGCGCTTGACCATCTCGGTGGCATATTAAAGAACTTTACTCGTATATTCCTCCCTCTGCTTTTTTAGCTTGGGCGCAACGGGGCGGCTCGTGTTTCCGCTGCCGGTTTAGGGCTCGTAGGCTGACGGCGTCGATCTGTTACTCAGCAAAGCTTTGCTCAATCCCGGTCGAGCGGCGAGACGGGTTCCTATGTGTGTGTGTACAGATGTTGTGACGGTGTCTTGATCTCCTCTCCGGGACAGGTCCTCGGTCGCGTTCTGCGAACGCCCTCGCCTCCAAGTTTGAGAAGGCGGTGCTCGTAATTGGACTGGATCGTCATCCACACGCAGTCCCACTACGCAGTACGAGTAGAGCGTCACCTTACCCTCCTCGTTGCGGTGGCGTGTGTTGTTTTAGTGCTGGTCGTATGTTTGTGAAGGTTGATATGGTTGGGCTAGGTGGTTGGGCTAGGGTCTGGGTTGAGGAAGACTTGGTTGGTTGGAAAATTGGATGGCCTGCAAGTCAGCAAGTCTTATGGTCCAAGGTGGGGGATTGCAGGTGTGGTGTGGTCAGCAAGTCTTATGGTCCAAGCTTGGGGATTGCAGGTGTGGTGTGGTGGCTGTGGCGGAATTATGGGGCGATATGGCGGGGAGGGATGGTTTAATACAAAATATTGGGCCAGGGAGTCTTTCCCCAAAAGGCCTTTTTAGTGGTCTTGTAGCAAATGTTTTCATCACATTCCAATCCGGTAACAACAAACTACCGACACTTTGACCACATGCTCAAAGCGATATACAGGCAAACCCTGGGCTATAGCCCGGGCCGAGCCACAGGGGGCGTCTTTTTGCTCCTCCCGGGTTCCTCTTTCCGGCCGGCCGAAGCTTGCTTCAGGCCTGGGGGGGACATAAGGGGGGGCATCAAACAATATATTGGCCGGGTTTTTGCTCTAGTTGAGGGCGAAAAAGATTATAGAAAGCGTATTAAAGGAGGGTGATAGGTGAGAGAAGAGGTGAGGTAGTTTTTTGGGTTGTCGTCGGCGTTCATTATTCAAATAACAAAATTGCTGGAAAAATGAAGCGGCGCTAAATGCCGGCGCTAAATACCTCGGCAATTATTGAGACAAAAGCAAATCAACTCTTGTACGTACGGAATCGGTCTGAAAACTTGTTTGACGACATTTTATATTTATAATATTACCAACCGTGCCCATCTAACTCCGATCGACGTACCAGAAACACTAAACAAGCAAGAATTTCAGTATCTGTGTTTCGACCCGCGGCCCTCAAAACTCAAAACATGGCCAAGGTGAGAATGTGAACAGGAAATCGAGCGAAGCGAGAATGCGAAAGGAAGCGTGTTGCAATATATGTGTAACGTTCTAACTCAAGATTAACAAATTTTCTTTGAGCAGCGCTCAGCTGGTCAAGCTTCTGGCCAACCTGGCGCAGGCCGAAGGTTCCCTAGGTCCCCTCGCCGGAAAGCGTCCAAGCCTCGCTTTTTTAAGCTGGCCTTCCTCTTCATCGTTTTAGTCGCGACTCCCGTCATAGCCGCAATAGTGCACTACGCCAACGACCACCCAGTCCTATTTAACCTCATCAGTAATGGTGCATGGATTGGTGGTACGACAGGCAACAACATCGTTGATAATGGAGATGATGTAGCTGTAGGGGTAGGGACTTTCTCAGGGTCACCCTATGCCCATTCTGACACAGTGTATGGACCGAAAGACATCTACTTTTCGTTAGTATGCTCGGGCGCCCCCCACAATTGCGTCCTCGACGGATTAAACAGTCACCGGCTAATGCTCATAGATGGCACAGGCGGAGGTACAATGACACTTGCAGGGATCAATTTTAAAGACGGTCAATATTATTATGATTATTATGATGGGGGGGCTTTGTTTATTTATTCTTCTGCTCTGGTATCCCTCCAAGGCTGTAAATTATCATCAAACCACGCCAATCATGGTGGCGCTATTTTTGCAAGGGACAGTGGCACGACGTTGAATGTCTATACGACCATTTTCGATGGGAATACAGCTACCTACCCCGACGCGGAAAAAGGCGACGACATCTTCGTAGACAGCAGTGCCTCCCTTACTGTACATTCTACCTGCCCACAAGACTGGAGTGGCACACCAGCGGCTGGCTCTAGCTTGGATACCTACAACATTGGTGGTACAATATCAGGAACGACGAAGAGCTTCGATATAGGGTGAGTTCAATACAGCAGACGACGAAACCTCCAAAACACGAGCAGCTCGATAAATTTTATTCGACCGTCGTCATCTCGCTGTTTTAAACAAAGTCTGTGAATATTTGCGCTCTCAAATTGAAATAAATCCGTTCAAAATAGAGGAATTAGCGACACACACTACACACCATCACTAACAAAAACAATTCCGTCCATCCTCATAGCACGTGCGATCCTTGTCCCTCTGGTTCTGTACCCACTAGTGACTGGCTAGACCCTTCTAATTGCGTCGAATGTTCCGCTGGTAAAAAGAAAGGAGGGCCCAGAGGAAGTTGCGTCGACTGTCCTCCCGGCACCATCAGCAGCTCGCCCGTCTCGGACCAGTGCATTCCTTGCACTGGCTCCACATACACATCCTCTGCTGGTCAGGCTTCGTGCTCCACATGCACCGGCGGAACATGGGCCACGACAGACAACACCGGCTGCACATCTGACTCAACCTGTCCACTCGGGGAAGGTCAGGCGGCCTCGGGCGGAACGTGTGAGATCTGCCCAAATGGAAAGTACAGCGACACGAATGACGCATCTCAATGCAAATTTTGCTCTGCGGGGAAATTCTTCCCCAGCACGGGAGCAACTTCCCTCTCTGACTGCACTGATTGTCCCACCGGACGTTACAGTGTTGAGTACGCCGCCCTCGGCGAATGTACTGCGTGTGTTTCTGGAAAGTACAACGAAAACACCGCCTCAACTCTCGCTTCTTCCTGTAACGACTGTGCGAGGGGGACATACAACACCAACGTTGGATCAGGGGCCGCCTCAGACTGTGTCTTCTGCCCCACTGGCAAGATCAACCCAGACACCACTGGAGCGTCCTCGGTCTCGGCTTGCTCTATCGACTGTGCCGCAGGCGAAGGCGCCTCCTCTGACTCCACCTCGTGCGAGTCGTGTACGGCAGGTACCTACGGCCCGGCCACCGGCTTGGGTTGCTTTCAGTGCGGCCGCGGAAAGTATTCCGAGGCTGTCGGAGCCACGGCCGAGATTCAGTGCGTCCTCTGCCCTGAGGGGAAGTCGTCACCTTTGGAGGGTGCACCGTCGCACTGCGAGACATGCACGGCCGGAACCTACGCGGCGGGTGAAGGGTTTGCGAGTTGCTCAACATGCAATCCTGGAACTTCGTGCGGCGAAGGGGCCACCGAAATGGAGACGTGCCAAGCTGGATCGGCAAGCGGAGCGGGTTCATCAAGCTGTACCGTCTGCCCTGAAGGGTCTTACTCAAGTGCAAGTGGAGCTTCAGCGTGCGTGACATGTGATGCCGGAAAGTTCTGTCCTGAAGGTGCTACTGAGATGCAGACATGTCCTAAAGGGACGTTCAGCAACTTCGGCGCGAGCGCTTGTACGGACTGTGGTCCGTCCACGATTGCGCCAGAGTCCTCTGCTTCAGCTTGCCTTGCGTGTGATACATACCAAGAAGGCAATGATGAGAGAACCGAGTGCGTCTGTCAGCAAGGATATTACGTCGGCGAGGATGCAAACAAGGCGCTTCCTGTCCCCGATGGCGTCTCCCCCAACACCGCAGGGATGACTCTCGAGATCCTTGACGTCCTGCCTGGGTATTGGCGAACGTCCTCAACATCAACGGTCATCCTCCGCTGCCAAAGCGTAGAGCACTGTAAGGGCGGCGTCGACACCGACAATCTCTGCGCCGACGGCTACACAGGGCCTCTCTGTGCGGTCTGCAGCTCCGGCTATGCTTCCACTGGTTTCGGCGAGTCCCTCACGTGTAAGGCCTGTAGCGCAAATTCCAAAGCTACCGTTGCAATCATGACTGCAAGTATCCTTACAATCCTCGCAGCAAGTCTCGTTTGCTACCTCAAACGCTCAGGCGAAACCTCACAGGTTTCTCTGGGGCGGCGAAGCCGCGTTGCCTCCGAAGCCATCAGCTCCGTCGCCAAAAAGGTCGAGAAGTATCAGCCAATCGTCAAGATCATCTTCACTTACTTTCAAGTCGTGGGCTCCCTCGGCTTCATCTACAGCCTGAAGTTCCCTCCCATCTACTCCACCGCCACCAACATCTTTGGAGGCATCGTCTCCCTCGACTTCATCTCGTTCATGCCCCTCGGGTGCATCGCTCCCGCCGACTTTTACAGTCAGCTCGTAGCTTACACGGCGATCCCAGTCATCCTCAGCGCAATGTTAATCGCGTACTACATAAAGCTCTCCAACTCGCCCGACCCCAATGCAAATGATCTCAAGGTGAAGGTGTTCCAAGTCTTCCTCACGTTGACCTTCATTGTCCTTCCGAGCGTCTCCATAAAGATATTCTCCACCTTCGCCTGCCAACGTTTTGACGGTGACTACGGCTCCTACCTGAAGGCCGACTTCTCTATAAACTGCAACTCGGACGAGCACAAGGCCTTCCAAACCTACGCAGCGCTCATGATCCTCCTCTTTCCCATAGGCGTCCCCGTGATGTACTTTGTCCTGCTTTACAAAAAACGAGAGAAGCTCGACCCCGGCCAAGGTCTCTTCGCCTCAACAACAAGCCCAGAAGGCGCCCTTGAAAAGGCCCTCTCCATCCGAGCCAAACACGAATCAGAGGACACCCTCCTCCTCTCCTTACGCTTCCTCTATTCCTCCTACGAGCCTCGAATGTGGTGGTTCGAAGTTTTCGAAACCCTCCGGCGTCTCTGCCTAACCGGCTTCCTCGTCTTCCTCTCCCCCGGCACAGCCGCCCAGATAATCTTCAGCATGATAATGTGCATGTTCGCCATGAGAGTCTACAGCGGCTGCTCCCCTTTCATCTCTACCCTTTACGACAGCTTTTCGGAAGTGTCGCAGTGGCAACTATTCTTCACGATGTTCGGGGCTCTAGCCATCAAAGTAAACGTCGACGAGAAGGACTTACAAGGAAAAGAGTACTTCGATATTCTCCTAACGCTTATACAATTTTTACCGGCGTTGGTTGTTTTACTGAGTTACCGGAGTAAACACATGAAAGAAGTAAACTTGGATATAATAAAACCCGCCTCAGAAGGATTCAGAAAGATGAGCACGCAAGTTAAACGTGAAGAAGTCGGGGACATTGAGTTCGCCAATTTCGATGAACTTAACGAAACGAGTGCCGTCACAACTTTTAAAACTGGCGAAGTCTTGGGAGGAGGATAAAACGATCGAGAATGAAAACGTTGAGGGAAAACATACATAATGGTTAATGCCTTCCGCCGACACGAAACATCTTCGAAGCTCTAAATAGATAATTTACTTAAAAAAACGCCTGTGTGTGTTGTATTTGTCCTATTTTATCCTCCCTAAACATCCTAAAAAACGTAGTCCTCCTGTGTCGTGTTCTTCTTTTCCATGTTCTCTCTCAGGGTTAGGGTTAGGGTTAGGGTTAGGGTTAGGGTTAGGGTTAGGGTTAGGGTTAGGGTTAGGGTTAGGG
>BRXX01000225.1:0-60926 GCA_030267905.1 Triparma verrucosa
CCATAACCATAACCATAACCATAACCATAACCATAACCATAACCATAACCATAACCATAACCATAACCCCAAACCATAACTCTAACCCTAACGGAAATCTCGTTCTGAAAAGAGCTGAATGGTGCATCCATAACCATAACCATAACCATAACACTAACACTAAACCATGTTTTCTTTAAACACAGACAAACAAACAAACAACCAAAAAAGGAATTGAAATTATATTAAATTCTATTTTCATCTTTCTTCATTTTCATCTTCATCGTCATCGTCATCTATTCATTTTCCCACACCTCGTCGCCACTCCTCAATCAGCACAATCGCAAGTGCAGCCCCTATCAACGACACCCCAACCCAAGCCGTCACCTGCAACGTCTCTCCCAATAAAATGTACGCGAGCGCCGCTGAGGCCAGCGGTTGAGATGTATATATCAGATTCGCGTGCTTAGCCTTGACACTCCTCTGTCCGAAGCTCTGCGCCTATATTGTCCACCCTTCCATCATGAGTCAAATTGGCGCGGATCTTTGGTCTGTTCAGAAAAGTCTGCGGCAGATCTGCTTGACTCATCCTCTGGCGCAACGGTTCCTGGCGCCTGCTGCGCCATGTCCCTCACGGGACAGTGGGAGTTGGTGCTGGCAAAGATCACGTCGTAGAGGTTTTCCAAACGCACATACTGAAACGTCGCGACCAAGTCTGAGTCACTCCCATCGGCCCTTGAGGCGCACGGACACCGTACGGTTACAATTCCTGCCTCATGCGGCGGAGAGACCACACACAGCTCGCTGTCTGAAATGCGCCTGGCCTTCACCAGCTCGGTGCCGAATAAGACTCTGACCTCGCCCTGGGCAGACACGGCCGGGGCTGGGTGGACCAGCATTCCCGCACCGCCCAGAGTCGGGAGGACAAAGCCCTGCCCTGAGAGCCGCACTGCTGTGCCCCCTCCCTCTGGACCCTGACAGGGGCTGCATGACGTTACTTGGGCTACGAGTGCGAGCACTGCGCACACCTTAGATGCTGCCGAAATTCCCCACTGCTGAAGCGTGCTGGTGTCTGCCGGTAACAACACCTCGCCGAAGAAGACTGAGGCTTCTACACTCATCCCCACACGGGATCTGGCCGCCTGCTTGATCACATCGTACAGCGTCTGACACAGAGTCGTATCGGGGGGGAGATTCAGAGTTTCAGTCGCCACCTCCTCGCCGCAGTACGCGGCCTCGACGAGCATGGCCGAAGAAGACTTCGCCTCAGCACACGAGCAGCGAGGACGATTGGGGCGGAACAGTCGAATACGTCTTAGGTTGTCGAGCTCTCAGCAGCTGGCTCTCTAACAGGCTATCAGCTCTCCTCTTATCCTTTTTTTAGCCTTTGTCGCTCTTAGGGATCGCAAAATGAGCATACACTTTTCACAGGCCAGGAAAATCACCACAATATTTATTAGCTTTTTAGGGTACAATAGAACTCCCAGAAACCTACGATACTCTTAGAGTTTTCTTCGTGCGCGCTATAATTCTATTCCTCTAGGCCGCACTATAACGGCGTGTCTCTAATTCCGTCCTTTCTAAGTGATTATGCCGTATGTTCCCGACCCAGCCACTGGCGGAGGTGAGCGAAAAGAAGTCTAAATCTCTGCACCGTCCCTCGCACCGCCTTCGCACCGCTCTAACTAACGATCCATCCATCCCTCCTCTCCTCTACAGGCCTCCTCGATTCATCGTCTGATTCCGATAGCGAATCCTCTATCGCTAGAGGCTCATCTTCTGCCATCAAGATCAACAAGAAGTTCGCCCGGGACTGGGAGTCCAAGAAGCGCAGGGAGGAGCTTTCCAACGCTCGGCAGGACGGCATAGACCTCGATGAGGGCTACTCCTCCTCGTCGTCGGAGTCCGAGGATGAGGACGCTGAGCTGTTGACCCCTAACGTTGACTTGAAAGTTCTAGAGACCATCAACAGGATCAGAAGTAAGGACCCCTCCATCTACGATTCTTCCACTGACTTCTTCAAGGGCGTCGTCCCCGATCCCTCCTCCATCCAATCAGCCAATCAGAAGTCTTCCAAGAAGATGGCCTACAAGGATGTGGTGCGAGAGCAGATCATGGAGGAGATGGTCTCTGACGATGAAAATACCTCAAACCAAAAGAACCTCTCCGTCTCCAACCCCAACCGGCTGGCGTACGATGCGGAGCAGGAGTCCAACCGGCAGGCTTTCCTGAGCAGCTTCAAGGACGACGGGTCCGAGAGCGACGACGGTGACGTCCTCAGCAAGAAGAAGTCTTCCGCTCTGTCCATGTCCGAGCAGGAGCATGAGAGGAAAATGCAGGAGGAGTTCGAGAAGATGAAGGGGCTGAGTTCCGCGGCGTCTCCCATGAGGGATCCCAAGGGGGAGGTGGCGGATGGAGAGGACTTTCTGATGGACTTTTCCATGAAGAGGAAGTGGGTGGATGAGGCGACTAGCTTCGACCCGAAGAAGGACATCCAGGAGATCGAGGAGGAGGAGGAGGAGCTCGACAGGGTCGACGCCTTCGAGAGCAAGTACAACTTCCGCTTCGAGGAGGAGGTGAGAGTAATTGAGTAATCGTCGGCAGAGTAATCGTCGACGTGTGTATTGGACATTAACTTGCATGTCCAATACTTCACGCTGCTACATTATTCTAACTCGTCGCTTCGCTCCTCGACTCCTCGCTTCGCTCGTCGCAGGGCGGAAACCAAATCATCAACTACTCGAGAGAGAATAAGGACACCGTGAGGAAGACGGACGACAAAAGGAAGAAGGACAGGGAGGCGAGGAGGTGAGAGTAATCGTCGGCAGAGTAATCGTCGACGTGTGTATTGGACGTTAACTTGCATGTCCAATACTTCACGCTGCTACATTATTCTAACTCGTCGCTTCGCTCCTCGACTCCTCGCTTCGCTCGTAGGGAGAGGAAGGCGCTCGAGAGGAAGAAGAAGGAGGAGCAGCTCGCGCACCTCAAGAACCAGAAGAGGGCCGAGATCAAGAACCAGATAGACCAGATCAAGGACATCGGCGGCATACAAGAAGCCGACATTGACGAGAAGCTCATGGCGAAGATGATGGACGGCGATTTTGATCCCGACGAGTTCGAGAAGGCTATGCAGAAGGCATATGGAGACGAGTTCTACGAGGAGGAGGATGAAACTTGGAAGACCCAATCGGATGTCAAGGCGGACCTTGCCAAGGATGACGAAGTGAAGTTCTATTACGACGAGGTAGACGAAGGCGACGATCAGGACTCTGACAATTCTGATTCGGACTCCTCGTCGGCTCCCTCCTCTTCGTCTTCCTCCTCCTCTTCAGTGCCCCTCGCCTCCTCCTCGATAACCCCAACAACAACAGAGAAGCTCAACGAGGCCAAGAAGAAGACCAAAAGTCTTGTTGACGAGCTTTACAAACTGGACTACGAGGACATCATCGGTGACATGCCGACTCGTTTCAAGTACAAGGCCGTGGAAAAGAACGATTACGGTTTGAAGGCGGAGGACATTCTCGCCGCTGACGACTCTGAGCTGAACAACTATGTGAGTCTGAAGAAGCTCGCGGCGTACCGCGATCCCGGCACGGAGTTCAGGGTCCACGGAAACAAGCGCCGAAAGTTCAAGGACCACTTGAAGGAAAAGCAGAAGAAAATTGAGGAGGCGGAGGAGAAGGTGAGACCGGCATATTGGAAGTGATCCTCAATAATTAAAATATCTAACGCAATCTTCGCACGCAGGCAAGACTCGAAAAGGAGGCAAAGAAGCAAGAGAAGAAGGTGAGAGTAATTGTCGGCAGAGTAATCGTCGGCAGAGTAATCGTCGGCAGAGTAATCGTCGACGTGTGTACATTAACACATTAACTTGCATGTCCAATACTTCACGCTGCTACATTATTCTAACTCGTCGCTTCGCTCCTCGACTCAGGAAAAAGAGAAGGAGCAGGGGACGGAGGACACAAAGGAGGACGATTTTGGCCCTTCAAAGAAGAAGAGGAAGAAGCGAGGAAAGAAGAAGAAAAAGGGAGAAGAAGGAGAAGGAGAGGAGCCTCAGCAAGACCCGAGCCCCTCTCCTTCAACGTCGACGTCCACAAAACCGTCAAAATCGCCATCCGGGGATGCCTCCTCGCCTGGGAAGAAGAAGCGATCAAAGAAGAAGAGCAAAACTGTCGTCGAGGGCGTTTCATCAGATCGCCTCGCTGCTTACGGCCTATAGCACAAATAACATTCCTTTTTAGCGATCAAATCACATCCCCAAACTTTTAATTATATTCCAAATCCCGTGCCTCCCCTCCCAGAACCTCCCCCTTTACCCCCCAAACCCCCGTTACCAGAACGAACACCAACCCTGAAAGAGCACACACAGATTTGCGGTGCTTGTGGCCTGCCTGATCAACTTGTCCACCTGTTCCTCGACATTCAAAACCTCTGACCCGCCAAAGTCTGCACAAAAAGGGGGTATTTATAGCGTTAGCATTCAAAATTATTCATATGGGGGCTCGTCCTCGGTCTCACCTGTCCCCTTCAACTTTTGATCGATCCGGACCAAAGTCCTGCTGGCCTGTTCGTTCAGTTGCTCCGCATCGACGGGCTCCTCCTCCACCGGTTCGTCCCCTAAATCGTTGCTGGGCCTGAAGATGGCCGACATCTTGCTCATCCTCCTCTTGCTCTTTTCCTTCTCCAAGGCGCCACCGGACGATCTCTGGGGCGAGTCCGCAAAACTCCCTCCCCCGCCTTCTCCCCCGCCCTCCCTGTCGCGCTTCCTCTTGCCCCCTCCGACGCTATCGCCTCCAGCACCACCGCCAACCTCATCACCAGCACCCCCCGCGCCCTCTCCGCCTGCCTCGGCCTCCGCCAGCAACCTCCAACTGATGAGTGGGTCGTGCACGAAGGCCTCGAGCATTGCGGTTACGCTGTCCCTGTTTTCCCTCAGGCACCTCATGACGGCCTCCGCGTCGCTCCTGAAGCTTCCCTTCAAACCAGCGACCTCCATGGCGTGGGTCATCATCCTTGTCAACCTGAACGGAACGTTCTCGGGGAATTTACTCCTCGTCTGGCACACCTCCCAGCAGTCGCCGAAGTCGATGTGCACGATCTTTCCGCTCTGTTTGTCGATCATCAAGTTGTTCGGGTGCCTGTCGCCTAGGCCTAGAATGTAACCTGCGATGCTCGTCACCGCGCAGCTCTTGGTGTAGTTCGTCCTCCTCCCGAGCCAAATCTCGGAGCTGTTGGAGCGCAAGAAGAGCATCTTCGCGAGCTCCTCTCCTTTTGTCTGCTGCCGAGTTCTCTCGAAGACTGCGACGAGCTGAGTTAGAATGAAGTATCATATAGCGCAAAGACTCTGCAACCCTCTCAAAACTCACCTTCAATCTTGCCCATCAAGGGCAACTTATCGTAGCACCCGTTGCTGAACTGCGCCATCAATTTATGCTCTATGTTCAGACGAATCTGTGACGAACGAAGCGAGTCGCGAGGGAGAATTGATAGCATTAGAAAATAGTGTTGGCCAAGAGCACAAGACCTTAAAAACGCGCCTGCTCAGCTCGTCGCTTCGCTCCTCGCTCCTCGTCAGTCTCACCTGCCTGGCCTCCCTGTACTGCTTCACCAACGAGTGCAGAGTGTCGCACTCCGGCACCCACCCGATTACCCCACTGTTGTTGCTCAGCGGCATGACGGAGTACGTCCTGATGCTCATGGGCGTCTTGCTCTTGCTGGCCGTCCTGTCCTGGGCCAACAGTGCGTTAATCAACCCGAACAGCTGCGGCATGGAAAGTTGTGTTGTAAGACTCCGTAAACGCGCCTGCTCAGCTCGTCGCTTCGCTCCTCGTAGCCAAATCGCAGCTCTCACCTGCATCACCCTCTCGTCCTGCCTCAAGTCCTCGTGGCCCTTGAGCAAGAAGGGGTAGTCCACCCCATCTGAGCCCTGGATGGTCATCTTCCTCGGCCTCTGCTTACTAACAATGACGTCCATTGAGTTCGAAAAGGCCTCGATCTGCACAATAGGCGCGTGCGCCCTGTAAGTCCCTGGGACGGCCAATTTCAGGCCCTTGGCGTTCAACAACAAGGGCGACACATGCTGCAGCTCGATCTTATCCAAGTTGTTCAACTGCTTCGTTATCCTTCTGAAAATCTGGTAGTACAACGCCCACGCCTGGTGAATATCGCCCATCCTCCTACTCTTTTTGAAGCTCAGCAGCCACTCGTTGGCCTGCTCCAAGTCGCTACCGTAGCAGTGTAAGAACGAAATATTTCGGACACTGCGACGAGAGTAGCAAGTAGGAGTCGTTAGAAAAGGTTGGGTAGTTAACCCTTCACATGAAAATTCTCGGCCACTTCGCTTCCTCGGTACTCGCTTACGCTCGGGCCTCGCCGCAAACGGCTCGGTCGGTCGCTTCGCTCCCTCGGTCTCAGGCTCACCTACTGAAGCCGTACTTGGTCTCCTCATTGCTCGTGGCCTTGTCCAGCTCCGAATGCAAATCCGTCAGAATGTGCAGCATGCCCTCGACGTCTTTCTCTCCGAAGAAGAGCCTTGACGCTTCCTCCAACCCCTCGTGCCAGGCCTCGTGCCACGTAATGGAGAGCTTGATGACCTCCTGACTGACCAAATTGGCCTCGTCGACCAGTGCCTGGTCGCTCTTCCTCATTTCTTTAATGATTTTCGTCGCTGCCTCTCTCCTCTGCAAACTCGAGGTCTTCGATGCGACCGTGACCGGATATATCAGCGCCTGTGGGTGCACCTGGCCGACTTTGCACAGCAAATCGTGCATCAGCTGGTTGACCCTGGGGTACTTGGTGTGAATCCTGGCAATGAGTTGGGGAATGACGACAAGCCAGGTATCAACGGAAACCTGCTTCAGTCCATTTTCAATCTCGTCGTTCAGCTCGTCGTTCTCCCCGTTGTTGAACCAAATCGTCAGCAACCTCAAGGTGTCCTGCAAGATGTCGCCCATTGGCCTCGACTTGCCCAACTCGAGCGACTTGAAAAAGCCCTTCACGGCGTCGACCACGTGGACACTGGTGTTGGCGCTCTTAGACTTCTCCCCTTTGCCCTCGTTCTGGACGCTCTGGTAGTTCATCAGGGCCCAGCTGTGCCACGCCTTGTAGTAAGTGGGCCGCAGCTCCGTCGCCTTCCTCTGCAACGCGATGATCTTCCCCCAGGGCACTTCCTTCTTCTCCTCCTCGTGGGTTATGACGCTCCACTTGGCAACCTTCAAGATGCACCTTCCCAGCAGCTGTTTTGTGCTGTGCGTGTCCTTGGAATTGTTGCTGGACGTGTGGCGCTCCTCTAAGCTCTCGCAGTACTTCTCGAGCCCCAATAGAGCATTCTTCTTGCTCTCTTTGTTGTCGGCCTTGGCCCACATGAACTTGTAGATCGAATACATTACTCGAGGGTTCACTAAAGCCGACGCTGCGAAAGATTGTATTGCCGTCGCGCGTTAGAAAAAATACAGGGCTCGTCCTCGCTAAACCCTAACAGCATCTCACCTTCCGCTGAAACCCCACCTCCGCCCTCCCTCAACCCGCCCCCACGCCCACCTCCCTCCCCCTCCTCTCCGCCCCCCCCCGCAGCCAGCAATGCCAGAGACTCGTCCTTCCTGAGCGCCTTCAGGGGCGAGTGAATAGGATTCACCTTCAGCAGACTGGTCCGGTCCTCCATCTCCACCGATATTGTCCTGCTCCTCTCGTGTGCATCGTCTCCCTTCCCCGCCAGCAGGTCCGCCAGCAGATCCTCGACTCCGAGTCTCTTCAAAGCGGAGTGGCAGAGCGCGTGGTGACCGCTCCTCCTGCACATCTTCTCGTACTTGATCCAGACGTCCAAGTCGTCCACTGGCTCCAACACCAGGCTGCGCATCGTCAGCATCTGGCGCCAAAGTTCTGGCTCCTGGGGAATCCACTCCATCCTCTTGTCCCACTTGCTCCGCAACTTCTCCAAGCTCAACTTCTCCTGAATCTTGGCCTCGTCCCTGCCCGCGACGCCTGCCAGCGCCAAGTTGTTGACGAGCTTCTTGTGCGAGATGATCTCCTCGAGCTCGCTCAGCTGCTGCACCGTGACCAAGCACTTGTGCGCCCTAGAGTATGAGAAGTCGCCCAGCATGGAGGAAAGCATGGGGATTATCTTTTCCCTCGCCTTGTCAATCTCCTCCTGAGCCTTGTCGATCTGGTCATCGTTGATGTGAAGGACCGCGCTGAAGTAGGTTGTGATGTCGTCCAGGTCGCCGGTCTCGGCGGTTCCGAGCCTGAGAGAAGATCGACGTTGGCGAGTTAGAGCCAGTACAAGCAGCTACTAATGTCGGTTCTTCTTCTTCTCACCTGCCCCTCCCAACGTAGTCTTGCAGGTCACTCCACTTGCCCAGCACCCACGCAGCCTTCGCTCCTAAAACGTCCACCTCCGTGATCCACTTCTCCAGCTTCTGCGCGCGCTTTTGCTTCTCCGGCGACGAGATGGACCGCGGAGAAGCCATGTCGTTCTCCTCCTCCTGCTTCTTCTTCAGCGCGTCCACTTTCACCCAAAGCTCCTTGCACCCCTCCAACACAATGTCGGAGTTATCCAGAGCGGCGTGACAGCGTAGCCCTCCCAGCTTGCTCGAGATCATCTTGTCCTCCCTGCTGTCCTCCTTCTCGTCCTCGACCCCCTCCTGCATCTCATCTGAATACCCCTCAGCCTCGTACAGCTTCAGGGCCTCTTCCCAATTCCCTAGCTTCTCCTGCCAGCTCGGCATGACCTTGATGTCCGTCGCCTCCGTCTTCTTCACCCTCCTCTTGCCGGCCTCGACGTCGACGGCGGGCAGGGTGAGCGTGCTTCCGACTACGCCGTCCCCTCCAAGAGAGGCCTTCCACGCCTGGGCCAAGGGCTCGCCCACGCAGCGATTGCCGTCGGTGACACCGCCGTCCTGCCCGATGCAATTCAGGATGCCCTTCGCGGCGTCGTCCAGCCCTAGCAAATTGTTGATTCCAATGAGCGCTTCGATGCAACCGGAGTTCGGCCTAATGCTGAACTCGATCTCCTTGCACCTCAGGGCCTTAGCCATGTGGTGGGCCTTCCTGCTCTGATTTCCGATCTTAATCACGTCGATGGGGAGCTTCTTGTCGTGGAGCTCGACGAACTCAATCATGCTGAGTAGGTCCGTCAGCACCTCTGTGGGCACGTTTTGCGCCTCGATCGCGGCCTCGAGAGACTTGGCAAGGTCCAGAGCGTCCTCGGTCAGCTCAAAAACGCTGACCTCGACCGGGCACAGCTCTGCCCAAACGCTCATGAAAGCGGCATTTAAAAGCTCGTGAGACAGGGGCTGATACACCTCCGCCAAGTTTTGGCAGCTGTGAATGATGGGGGATGGGGATTGGCGCAGAAGTTCGAGGGAGAAACGGCGCATCCACTCGAGCCAGTCGCCCGAGGTCTTTCGACCGGTGACGTCCCAGGCCTGCCGGAGGTTCTTCAGCCCTTCCTCCGAAATTGGGCGATCCTTCACTCCCACGTCTCTCTCGCGGTCCTCCTCCTCCTCCCACTCTTGAGGGATCCCAATGACAGGACCGGAGGGCATCGTCTTGCCCCTGACAGCCTTCATGACAAGGGAGTGGTAGACGTTGTCGCGGCCCGCCTCCACGCTCACTTGCCGCAGGCTCGCGCGGACGGGGAGAATGTAGGGGATGTACTCCTGGCCCAGCCGACAGACCATGTTGGAGAGGCAGTCCATGGCGAGATTTTGCTCATCGGAGCTCGCCGAGGAAGTCGTCACTATCTTCACAAGGCACCAAATGACCCTGGAGGAAAACTGCTGGGCGTGACTTAAATTCAAACCCGTGATGTAGTTGAGGGACTTCAGCAGAGTGGTGCTGAGCTTGTTGAAATTCGCCGAACTCAAAGACGCCCGCTCGCTCGTCACCGCCCGGTCCAAGACGCGCACCAGCACCGGAACGACGTTTCGGGTGTATTCTCCGAGCGAAGATCCGATCTTCGATAGAGTGGAAATTACGGATAGCCGCTTGTTGACGTTGGTGTAAGAATCGGAGAGTATGGAGAGCAACGGAGGGAGGAGGGACGGCAGTAACGGGGTGAAGAGGTCGGTGGAGAGGGTCGAGTGCAGCGAGCCCACGAGAAGCAGAACCTGATCCAAATCCTTGCTTTCGTCAGACCACCAGAAGTCCTCGACGGCCTCCACGATGACCCCGTGGTAGCTCTGCAGGCCCTCCCCAACGTTTTCAACCAACAACTTGAGCAGATCGAAAATGTCGCTCGCCAACGTTTTGTCGTCGGCGTCGATGCCTTCGATGCAGCACTCCACGAGCTCGTCCGCCAACACCACATTGTTCTTCACCATCCCGACGACCTTTTTCAGAACCTGCACGGTGCTAGAGTGGTGCGAGCGCAGAATTGGGTCGCGGAGAATCGAAATCAAAGAAGCCAGGGTGATGCTGGGGTAAAAATCGGCGAGCTCCATAGGAGTCGAGAACAGGGCGTGCTTGTCCAAGGTCCTTCCGCCCTGCTTTCCTTTCCTTCCCATAGGGACGGTCTCCTCGTTCTGGTGGTAGGCAATCAAGTGAGAAGACTGCTTGTGGGTGTTGTAGGTCCAACCCGCGTCAGTGCCGTACGATGTGGTTGAATTTGAGCGGTTAAGTAGGCGGTGGTACTGGTTGTGGGGATTCCGGTTGTTGTGCTGGTGGTGGTGGTGGTGGTGTCCGTTGTGGTGGCCACTGTTGTCGTGCTGATACATCCGCTGCCTATTCTGTCGGGCGAGCAGGGCCGTATTAGTGTGCTGCCGGTTTCCGTGGACGGCGAGCATCTTCGAGGACGTTCCCAGGGCCTCCAAATATTTTTGAATGTCCGTGACTTCGTCTTCTGAAATGCCGGGCTGCCCTGAAGTAGCGGTAAGTGTCGAGGCCACCGCAGGGCCTTGCGAGCTTGCTCTCCCCTCGGTGAACGTATTGAAATTTCCGTTGTGCTCGGCAGTCTCCAGCAACCGCCTGTTCATCGCCTTGAGCTTGTTGGGGTCGGCAACGCCCAAGATACCGAAGGCTCGGGTCGCCTCGCAGCGAAGCTTGTGCGACACACTGTCCGACTTCTGGATGATGCTGATGATGCCGTCGAGCAGATCCGGATGGGACAGGTACGGCGTAATGACGCAGCCCGTCGTTCCGACGATTTGGCCGAGGGCTCGCAGCGCCATGGTTTGCTTCTTCGCCGCTCCCTTCTCGTCGATGAGTTTGATGATCTTGGACAGGAGCACGTCCACGTGAGGGACGATGCAGGCGGAATCGACCATGCTGAGTTCGCCTATGGCCGCCACAGCGAAGGCGTCCACCTCCTCCAGCTCCAGTTGCATCAGTAACGGAGACAAGATGGCCTCGATGTACGGTTTCAGAAGCAAGTTCGCCCCCTTTATGAGCTCCGTCAGCAAGACGATGCTGTTCTCGAGCAGACGCGTGTCGTCGTTGTGCTCGAGTTGGCGCAAGAGCTGGACGAGAATCTTCCGGAGCTGGGGCATAATCACAGTCGGAGAGTGGTAAGCCAGGCGGGCAATGACCCCCATAGCACTCGAGCAGACGTGCACCGACTCGTCGTTGATGGCGTCGAGGAGGCAGTTCAGGTTCTCACTCTTGGCAACGTAAGGGTCTAGGCGGGGGGAGATGGTCTGGAAGACCGCGAGGCGGATCTCCTCGATGTCGTCGGCGACCCCTACCATGAGAAGTCGCTCCATCACCTCCAGCACCGTGTTCTCGGTGTTGCTGCTCACACGTTTCGCCTTCCTAAGCTCACTTTTTTCGTCCAAGGAGTTGTGGAGAATCTTGCAGCACGTCACGGTGGCAGACTTCCTTATGTATTTATCATCGTCGTCGAGGCAGTTAATCACCGATTCCTTGATGGTCTTGAGGACCTGGTGCGCCCCCTGCTGGTGCTTGGTGTAGAAGTCAAAGGTGTGGAGAGTGTGCAGGGCCAGGACCACGAGCCGAGAGGCCTGGTCGGTCGGGGCCACGAGGTCCATGATGTGGGAGGAGCCCACGAGCTTGCTCGTAGTTGCAAAGGCGGAGGACAGCACGGCGGCGATGTCGGCCGGACGCTGGAATAAGGACTGGGACGCAGGTCTTCCGATCGACTGGGCCCTCCGAAGGGCCTGGCTGTTGGGAGACCCGGGGCCGCCGATCGCAACCATGTCTTGGAACGTGTGGTTGCGAAGGACGGAGTCCACCTCCGTGAAGAGGCGAGACTGGATGACGCCGCGGGCCTCCTCGATGTTTTTGCAGATGACTTCGAGGGTCATGATCAAGTTATGGGAGAGGCCGCCTTTGAAGAGCGACGGGACCAAGAACACCAGTTCGTTGGACAGCTTGTTGTTCTTCCCTTTTTGCCTCATCGACCTCACAACCATTCCAAGCGCCTGGAGCGCCGACTCGCAGAACCTATCCGAGTCCCCCTTGAAGCAGTTGAAGATAACTTCGATGATCTGGTCGAGCATCGTTTTGGGCATTCGACGCTCGAGGGTGATGCTGAGGTTGCCCAGCGACTTGTACGCGCTGTCAGCATTGCTCTTGCTTTCCACAGTCTCAATGAGAAAGTCCACGCTTGGTCCCAAGCAAGAGTTTATGAACGTCGACTTGGTTTGCTCTAGGGACGTATCAAACTTGGCAAGGATCGGAATCAGTTCGATGACGGCCGACTGGATGCTATTGGAGGGGCTAGTTTTCTTCTCGAGAATGACGCGGGCGAACTCCTTGAAATTCTTGTTCATGGAGTCCCGGAGGGTCTTTGCAAGGCTATGAGAGAGCTTGGTGTCTGTGTCAGAATCCTCCAGCATGTCCGGGTGGTTGAGCAGCTGCATGAGAACGAGAAGCGATCCATGGACGTGGTTTTCGTCGCTGCGTGGATGGGTTGGGGGGTGGGTGGGGGGGTGAGCGGAGGGGCTAGGAGGAGAGAAGAGGAAGGAAAGGATCAATAATAATAATAGTAGACGACTTGGTGCTCACCTACTGGCCAACCCAGTCTCGGCGAACTTCAAACATTCCTCGTAATACTTGACCTCGTGCTCTCGCTGGTGCACGAACATCAAAAATGTCCCCAGAGTCTCACTCGCCTTCACCCTGATCGTTGGTTTCGTGTCGTTGATGGCCTCGTTGAGGTCCTTCAAAGTCAAAGAGTAAAAAGACTCTTGCGGGTCCTTCAAAGTCTCGTTCTTCTTGCTATAAAACAACGCCGGCGCCTCCACCAGCAGCTGGTTGAGGATGCAAACGGCCGTCAGGCGCCTCATCTCGCTCTTTTTGTCCTTGATCCAGTCGCGGGCCTGCTTGAGGAAGTGCTCCTCGATGAACTCAATGTCGGTCGTCGAGGCGATGCGGGCGAAGTGGCCGAGAGACTTGCAGGCGCACATTATCACAGAGGCATCGTGGGAAGAGGAATTCTTAATCACCGAACGGAGCTGGTTTCCGAAGTCGCGCCTGAAGGCCGGGGAGGCGTGCGGCGGATACGAAGGGGGGGGGCGAAGGTTTGGGGGGTGGATTGGTTAGCACACACACACACAAATACGGCACGACACGACGTCATGATCATGAATGAACGCCTCCTCCAGGCTCACCTCCTCCTAATCAAATCCTCGTCCTTGACTTCTAGAAGGCAGTCGAGGACCTGGATGCCGATGATCATCTCGCGGCCCTTGGCCTCCTGCAGGAGATTGAGAGCGCTCTCCTCTTGATTCTTCACGAAGCTTGTGAAGGATTTCGGGGTCAGATCTCTAGCGCTTGACAGGATGCTAGATTTGAAAGACTCAGCGCCGGATGATTGTATCGAGGGATTGGGATCCGCCAGCCTGTGAGGACAGACCCATGGATGGGGTTATGTGTGAGTGATTAGTTGTACGTTTTGCTGAGAAATTTGGGAATATCCAAGGCATGTGCTTATCTATAATAACAGTGCCTTCATTTTGTAGGCTTTTGTTCCCTCAAAAGCGACCTAAAGGCGGTCAGAAAGTCACAGCAGTTACAGCATACTTACCGGTCGGCATGAGCCGCGATCATTGCGGTCATTATCCCGGCTGAGCTCATGCTTGTGCAACTTTTGTTAGATGGAACCCAGAGCTGCCAAGGATGCTCAAGATTTCCTGGGAGTCCGACTAGGATTTGAAATACGTAAGTTAGAGCTTGACGACGTCGATTGTGGCCTTTTATATCGGTTTCTAGCACTGGATGCCTGCCAAATTCCACATATGCGCGCCCTGAGAGGTAAATTTTGAACCAATTTTCAGTTTCATTCGATATTTGCTTTCCTGTTTTGGTCCGCTGCCTTTCAACCCAAACTGGGTGACCCTGGCGTAGGGAATGTTTCTGTCGCAAAGTCTATATCCATAGCCGGCCATATTAAACTTCAAAATCTAACCCAACGTGCGCTCAACCCCCTCTCCCCTCCCCACACCTGCCCCACTTTTAAGACTATGAACGAGTACGATGCAGATGAAGCTGAGGACTGGGAATCGTACGAGGAGACCCTCTTCGGGCTGAACTCATCCCAGCTCTCTGGTATCATAAATATCCTCTTCTGGATGATTGGAGCCGGCCTGATCCTCTGGATCGGCCTGGCCGTGTTCGGTCCCAAGCCCAAATCCGCCAGCAGCTATGAATCTGGCGTCGAGTCTTTCAAGGACTACAAGGCCAGGGCGCAGGCGAACGAGGAGGACGAGGAGTCGGGCGTCTTCACGTCCGTGACGAAGACGCTGAGGAAGGCGCTGAACATAGAGTCGGAGCCGGAGCCGGACCCGATCAAGACTTACACAGCTCCCATTTCCTGCGTCCCCTTTGGCTGCCCCGGCGCCCGCCTGGCCGCCGGGTTCTGCATGGACCAAGAGACCGGGGCCGCGTTCCTCTACGGCGGCATGGACGAAGACGGCTACAGAGGCGACATGCACTTCTACGACACTGGAAAGTTCAACTGGAAGAACGTCGAGCTTGGCGCCGAAGGAATGCTGGACCCGGGGAAGGTGGTCCACGTGAGGATGGCCTGCACTAACAAGTTCCTCTGCATGTTTGGCGGGAGCAACGAGAAGTTGGACTACACTGACAATTTGTTTGTTATGGACGTTGGAAAGAGTCCCTTGGAGTGGGTTAAAATAGATCAAGGGGCGGAGGACGAGGAGGTGAGAGAGAGAGACTCACAATACATACCATCGATTTTAACTAACTCACATGTGTTGACGTCGCAGGACTTGGCGCCTAGGCCGCAGCCCAGGTTCGGCCACGCCATGTGCGCCGCAGGACCGTACGTGGTGGTCTTCGGAGGAGTTGGGGAGAACGAGACCTACCTGAACGACATGTGGCTGCTCGACACGCAGAATAACTTTAGCTGGCAGTACGTGAAGCCGGGAGGGAACTATTGGCCCAAGGCAAGGGACAGCCACGCCATCACAGAGCTTCCTGGTCAGAACAAGATGCTCCTGTTCGGAGGTTACGACGGGGTGAGCGATATCGTCGTGCCCCCCGGAATCCTTGAAATCTACGACTTTGGCGAGCAGACTTGGAGCGAGGTCCCGACGTGCGGACAGGGCCCCCCCGCGGGCGCAAACGTGTCCGCCCACGCGCTGGGCAACAGTGGCCGACTCGTGACGATCGTAGATGTCAACGGCGGCATTTTCAATCAGATGCACGTTTGCGATATGAATCAGTCCGTCTGGCAGTGGTCAGAGCTCGAGCTGGACTGGCGGGGGGACTGGACCATGATCCCTGGTCAGAGAACGTATTTGAGCAGCTGCTACGACAGCTTGGAAGGCATGATTTACGTCTTTGGCGGAAAGGGCGGAGGGAGCTCGGGGATGCTGCACAATACTTTGGTCTGCATCAACTGCCAAGAACCGGCGGGCATTGAAGATGAGGTAGCCGAAGTGGAGGAGGAGTTTGACGAGGGGGGAGAAGAGCCCGATCCGGCCCGAACGCCTGAGCAGGTTCGGGACGCCATCAAGGGGTCCTTCCTGCCCGGAAGCGCTAGGTTTAAGAGTAAGAGTGGCGGCAGCGCCAAGAAGAAAAAAAATTAAAATAAGAGAAATAATTTTCCCCCAAAACCTTCACAACAATTTCACTTGCCCCGCTTTCATTTCTTCTTGGTTTTCTTCTTCTTCTTCTTCTTCTTCTTTCCCTCCTCTCCTCCGCCTTCTCCCCCTCCCGCTCCGCCGTCCAAATCTACCACCCCCGTGGCCACAGCTAGGTCGTTCTCGATTTTCAACCTCGAGAACTTCTTCACGTCCTCCACGCTCGCCTTGACGAGGCCGTGCTCGGCCGGGTAGAAGCGCGACAGCTCGTCGGTGATTTTCTTGCTCAAATCAATGGCCTTCTCGTGATCGCCTGAAGCGCTGAGGAGCCTCGCCATCGTCTTTTTGTAGTCTAATTGCTCGGAGAGGCCAGGGACGCTCTCCGCATTCATGGCCTTCTCCGCCCACTTCTTGGCGAGCGCCAAGTGCGCCGGCTTCTTGGCGCTCGACTTCTCGTAGATCGTGGCAATGATGTGCCAAATCTGAAAGATCTCTGGGTGGTTTGGCCCTGCGTTGACCTCGTAGATGGCTGCCGCCGTCTCAAAGTGCCCTACGGCAATCTCGTAATCTCCGTCCATGTGAGCGGCCTCCCCGGCGAACTTGTGGGCGTCCCTGACTTTGTACGAGGTCACGCCCTGGCCGACGTGTCCCGCGAGGACCTTGAGTTGGTTCCTCCTGCACTCCGCGACCTCGCCGCACTTGAGCAAGATCTTGCTAATAAGGTCGACGCACTCGGTGACCTTGCGGTGCCCAATTCCGCAGACGTCCGCGTACAATTCGGCGGCAATGTTAGCGGACTCGAGGGCGACCCTAGGATCGCCTTTGCTTCCCTGCATGTACGTGTTCACTGCGAGGTTCAAGTGCCTGTCAGCGCTGGGGACGCTGACGGCGGCGTTGGGGTTCTCCTCTCCGTTCCAGTCGAAGCCGATGTTGGGGGACTTGGCGCCTCCCCTGACAAGGCAGTCGATGCTTACGATGTCGCTGCTCGTGAGGGGGTAGTTGCACGAGTACGCGAATTTTTGGTTGGTGGTGGTGAAGGGGTACGTCCTGGACTCAATCTTGACGCCGTTGAGCTCGCACATGCGAGTTAGAAGCGGCAGGCTGAGGGAGTTGTCGGGGAGGAACTTCAGGTTGTACCTGAACCTCTTTCCGACTTCCGCCTTGATATCTTCCCAGATCTCTCCGTATCCCTTCGTCTCGTCTGTGGTTGGTTTAGATGCGTTAGGGTTTTGTGGAGTGAGACGTCTCGGTCTTCATCGCCGAAAAAAAAAATGCATGCTCTTACCTCCTCCATCGCCTCCCCTCTTCTCAACCTCTGCGACGGTCTCCTCCCTCTCGCACATGACGGCGTTGAAGACCTCAGCGACGATGTCGAGCTTATCAACAACCTCCCCGTACAGCCTGTTGAGTACGCGCTTGGCAGCCCTGCAGACCATCTCGATCTCTAGGAGCTGGAGCCAGCTTACGGGGATCCTCTTGTTGCGGACGATCTGCTGCTCCTTCTGGTGCTCCTCGTAGCTCCTGTCGGCGACGTAGCCCATGTAGCGGAGGTTGAGACCCTGCTCGTGGAAGTACTCTACCAGCTCCTCTCCAGAACCGGGGTACGTCGAGGCGTTCAAGACCTGGACGGCGACCTTCAGCAGCTGGTATTTGAGGAAGTCGCTCTTTCCGTTGTCGAACTTATCGTCCTCCATCCCCTTGAGGCCGTAGCCGACGTTGACGTTCGTCTCGACCTTGACAGTCTCGAGCAGCGTCTTCTGCTCCGCCTCTGCCTCCTTCACGTACTCCTCCCTCTTCCCCTCGTACTTCTTCGCTACCCTCGTCGAAACCTCGTTGAAGACCTCGTCGATCTCCTCCGGCGTCTTCTCGTCCTCCTTCGTCGGCTCGACTTTAGCGATCTCCTCCCTGATCTCCTTCTTGATCGTCTCGTCTAATTCAGTGATTCTGTTTCGAACTTTCTCGTATACCTTCTCTCTAATAAGCTGCCTCTGGTAGTCCCCGTAAAGCCCGTCAAGCTCATAGCGGTACACCCTCATGGTGTCCAGCTCCGGGAAGGCGCCGACGACGTAGTTCTTGTCCTTGTTTGATTTCGTCGGGCTGGAGTAATCCTTCAGATCGTGAAGCCAGAGGTTGTCCAGGCCTGTCAAACGGCCGCACTCGAGGATGTAGTACTCGCCGTTGTCCCCCCTGACGGCCTTAGCCTCAACGGGCATGACGATCTCAACCTTGTCGTCGGTGTTCTCTCCTTTGACGTCTTTGAGGATTGAGGAAGGTTTCATACCGAGGCTGGTGAAGATTTCCTTGCATATACCGTCGACTTCCTTGGATTCGTAGGTGTTTTCGAGGCAGCCGACGCGGAGGAAATCGGAACCGGACATCACGCCGGGGACGAGGACGATGAAACAGTACTGGGTGTGTTGGGGGGGAAGGGGGGGGGAAGGGGGGGGGAGGGTTAGGGGGGAGTGAGTTGTTGGGTTCTGAGTAGTTGGGTTCTGAAACGGGAGGAAACGTTCGGGGGGACACTCTCTCACCTTAACGCCAAGATACTCAATCATCATATTCGTCGTATTCAACGGCGCCAGGAGCGGCTGATAAGTGACTTCCTTCTTCAGTAGTTTAGAAGTAGCCTCCGAACTACCGTGAACGGAATAACTACTCGGAGTACTAGGGTGACTAACGAGAATATCGTTAGAGACGTATACGCATTCCTCGGGGGGGCTTCCGGGGTTGAGAGGCTGGAGGAAACCGCTAACGATGCTCTTAAGGATCGCGAGGCACGCGTAGGTGAAGTCGGTGCGAATTTTTAGCTGGGTCTGGAGCTTGGTGTGGGAGAGGAGGGGGGTGGAGGTGTCCATTTTGCGGACCTCGGAGATGTCCCGGGACCAGGTGCGGCCTTGGCAGAGGAGGGGGAGGTCCTCGATCAAGGTTCGAGAGGAGCCGAAGATGAAGGAGGGGGACGTGTAGATGCTGCTCAAGGTCTGGAGGTAGTTGGCGGCGCGGGGAGGAGTTTTGAGGAGGGTCAAGACTTCCGTCCAGGTTTTTGAGAACTTGGCTGACTCGCTTAGCAGAAGAGCCAGTAGGGTGTCGTAAATTTCGCGAGGCTTTCCCGCGGATTTTTTCGACTTGTTGTTTTCGGAGCCGGCGTCGAGGCGGTAGCCCTTCACGGTGCTCTCGACGCCGAGAACGCTGCCGTGGGTTTTGACTTGCCAAAGGCTCAACACGCCGCGGAGGGCGTCCTGCGACGAGGGTTGGGTGGGGGATGGGTGGGGGATGGGTGGGGTGTGAATGCGGTGTGAGTGTGTGTTTTTTCTTTCGCTCGTATCGATAACCTCCTTGCTCCTCTCTCTCTCTTTCTCTCGAAACGAAAAAGAAAAGAACAAACGTCCCTCACCCCTTCCCTCCCCTCTCACCTTCTGGCTGAGAACCTGATTAGACCTCATCGTGATACTCGTCTTCCCTAAAAGGTTAAGCAGCGGCGTCAAACTCGGCACAGTAGGCGGAGGGGGAAGAGCAGAGAAACACACACCCAAAGGATTCGACAAGAAAGAAGTCAAAGAAGGGACGGAAGAAACGTCAGGGTTCAGGTTCTTAACGGAAGGCATAGAGGGAGGTTGAGGGGACGGAGGTTCCTTCGCTCCCTCCTTTCCGACGTCAGAGAACGTAGGAGGGCTCTTCAGAAGGCTCAGTAATCTGTTAACGTGGTTCTTAGAAGCCGTCACTGTGTAAGGGACGGGCCTAAGAGTCAAGGTTGGAGTAGGGGAGAGGTCGTACTCCGAGAGGAGGGAGTATGGGGATAGGACGGCTCCGGTTTCTGAAAAGCAAAAACAAATCAATAATGCAATGTGGAGAAATTGATTTGTTAGGGTATTTTCACGTCATTTTCACGTCTTTCACATGCCAAAAGGCCCCCAAAAGGCCCGTGCATTTTCTTTCTAGATTTGTAAAAAATTTCTACGACGGCGTCTAATAAAATATTCATGTGCTCATGTGTCTCTCACCTGACACTAACTCAACGTTAGTATACTCCGCAAATCCTTGAACGAGCGGTAGAACACCAGAGAGGACATTAGCAGCACCCTCGGACAGAGGAGTCGACTTTAGTACGATGTCCGCTCCTGTTGGTGATAATATACGGAGATCTATTGTAGATACAGGAGGTACCTCCTCTGTAGACACTGAGACATCTGAAGGAGAGGAGGGAGTGACAACAGCGTCGTCTGACATGGCACGTTAGTGAAGGCAAAAGAAAACTATGAAATTCCATTGGATGGAGTGAGTCATTTCACCTGGAAAAGTAGTATTGAAAAAATACGACGTCGATATGTCGAAGGGAAACGTGAGTCCAACAACTCCCCCCCTTACCGTCATTCTTCCGCTACATCCTTTCTACGTTCCATCCATCCCCTTAAAATAACCCTCCCCAAACAACTGTGTCAACTACTCGACGCCCTCTCTAACCCTCTCCCCCCCCTCAGCCCACGAAGATGTCGATCGACACAGGAGAAGGCGACACCTCCAACCTTCTCAAGGAAGATAAGGAGCCGAAGCTCTGGGTGGTGAAGCTGCTGTTTTGCGTGCTCTTCTTGTTAGGTGAGAGGGAGAAGAAAGGCCCGGGCAGTTGTTGATACTAAGGGTCTGGCCTAACTTCCCCTCCCCTTATCAGAAATGCTCCTAAACTTCGACTCCGGCGGTACTCCCGCAGTCCTCGAATTCCTCACAGTCGACTTCCGTCTCTCCCCCGGGCAACAAGGTCTCCTCGGCGCTCTCCCCTACATCGGCACCCTCTTCATGTCCCCCTTCGCGGGTCAACTTTTGAGCCGTTACAACCCGAAAATATGCGTGTGCGTTAGCTTGGTTTTGAATACTTTCTTCTGTGCTATGTTCGCGTTCTCGCCTGTGTGTGTTAATCCTGAAGGGAACTGCGCGGGGAGCTATATACTTCTAGGTTGTAAGCTTGCTATTGGGATTAGTCAGGCTTGTATACTTATATATTTACCAGTTTGGGTGGATGAGTTCGCGATACCTAGTTTGAGGACTTTGTGGATGAGTCTGCTGCAGGCGGGGGTGCCGTTGGGTGTTATGCTTGGGTATTTGTTCAGGTGAGTAGAAGTGAAGCTTGCTTTTTGTTAGAGGAGCATTCGGTCTAACGTCGTCACGTCGTCGAAGCGGGTACTTGGCTGAACAGGGAAAGATGAATCCGCCCTATTGCCACAAGGAAGTGGAGAGCGAGTTCAACGACTGCTGCGGGCTCGGGGGCGACTGCGAGGGGACGAAGTGGGGCGAAATCGAGCAGTGCTGTGGAGTCAGCGAGGTCGCTTGTGGGGACACTACGTGGAACCTCGAGCAGTGCTGCAAGCCATTCAACTGCCCTGGAGGATGCTGGTACTGCAAGTGGAAGTACGCCATCTTCTTGCAGGTGTGCCTCTTGGCCCCCCTCTGCCTCGCTTGCATTTTCGTTCCCAAGAGGTACTTTATCACGAACAAGTCCAGCCTCCTCAGCCAGAAGGAGATCGAAAAGCAGGCCGCCGCCAAGGCGAAGAAGGAGGGGAAGGGCGACAGGGGCACGCCGATCAACTCGGAGATCGACTCCGAGCGTCAGAGAATCGATTCGCTCTGGGATTACATCGAAGGCGGTAAGGACGCTAGTAATATTCCCATCTGGAAGCAGGTCCGCATCCTGTGGAGATCGAGGGTCTTCGTGTGGACTTCCCTGGGGCTCTCAGCTCTTTACTTCGTCGTCGCGGGAATCCAGGTGAGATGATATTAATGCACATACATATCATATTATGATGCGGGTGCAGAATCTAACACAGTCTTCACGCCGCAGTTCTGGGTCACCCAGTACCTCGTTGAGGTCATCGGGGTCCCCTACTCGGAGGCCCTAGGCGCCTTCACCGTCGTGTCCGCCACCGGACCCGTCTTCGGAGTCGTCTTCGGGGGGTGGCTCGTAGACTACCTCGGAGGCTACAAGGGGAAGCAGGGAGTCGCGCGAACCACCAAGATCATCATCACCTTCGGCCTCCTCGCACTCCTAGTTGCGTTCCCCGCCGCCTTCGTCATGTCGGTGAATGCCCTGATGCCGCTCATCTGGCTTCTCCTCTTCTTCGGAGGCGCCATCGTTCCTGCCGCAGTGGGGATTTGTCTCAGCGCCGTGCCCCCCTCCATCAGGCCCTTTTCTTCCTCCGTCTCAATGGTCGTGTACAACATTCTAGGTCATTCAGCAGGGACCCTCTTGCCCGGCATCGTCATGGACATAAGAGCGAAGGCTGAGGTGAGAAGAAGAAGCGTCGGGAGGAGGTCAGCGAAAGATTGTTTCTAACACGAAACGTTCAGGGCTGCAAGATCACCAAGTCTGAGGCCAGCGAATCGCTGGAGCCCTGCGCGAAGGAAATCATGACGCTGGGCATGAGGATCGTCCTGCTCTGGGCGTTCTCAGCCCTCTTCACGTTCGGCAAGTCCGCGTGGAAGGCCCACAAGAGCTGGACGAAGGCCAAGGAAGCGGGCAGCGAGATGTCGTCAGCCGCAGCCGTTACCCCGCAGCCCGCGGCGTCCCCGAAGCGCGGAGCCGTTCCGGGGGCCCTTCCCCCGCGAACGGAGTGGACGAAACTCACGAAGGAAGAGATCGACTGCATGGCGAACGCCATCAACGACGAGATTTACGACGTGGACGTTGACGATGTGGAGGAGGAGATGAAGAGGAGGGCCACGTACATGCCCACGGGAGGGTTGATGAACGGAGCGCATACGGAGTTCGGCGAAATCTTCCCCAAGCTGAAGAAGGCGCAGGAGAACTTTGAGGGGAAGGTTACCAATGTGGCGGACAAGATAAGGCGGGTAAAAAAATGAATCGTGTTTGTTTTATGGTGTGGAAGAAGGGGGTTTTGGATATGTTTTTTTTATAACTGTAACAAAATATGTATTCATTTTTCTCAGTACAAAAAGCGGGATCCTAAACTATTCCCCCCCTTTCCTTTACAAAAACGGCGCTATCTCCGCCTTAATCTGGTCCGCCTTCAAAAGCCCAATCATCCTATGAACAGGTTTCCCCCCCTTAAAAAGTATACAAGTAGGTAACCCTTCGACATCGTATTTGTCGCCGAGGTTAGGGTATTTGTCTGTGTCTACTTTAGCGACTTTTACTTGGCCGGACATTGTTGAGCCGACGGTTACTAACTCTTTTGACATTAGTTGACAGGGACCACACCAGGTTGCGTAGAAATCTACGAGGAGAGGCTATAACTTTGGGGTTAGAATATAATATGGTATAGAATGATTTGAATGGTTCATGTTGTAATGGTAATGTATGGGGGCGTTTGGTTTTGGTTTTACCTCTTCGAATTTTTCTAGCATTTCTTCGAAGTTCTTGAACTTGGTCTTGGCGTAGAGGGCGGCTGCGAGGGGAGAGCCTGTGAGGTGTGAGAGAAAAAGGCACAGTGGGGAGGAAGAAGGGTCGAGTAGTTGAGTAGTTTCGAAAGTAACGGTTGAACAGTGTTAGAATTAAAGGTTTCTTAGATTGAAGACGTTAGTATGCTCCGCGCTGATACAATTATGGCGTCGATTTGACGGTTGAATCATTAATTTTCCGTCCATTTTCTCCTTCACGCCTCGGTGGAAAGCTCCTCTACTAATAATGACACATTTAACGACACTTTTGGGATTATTATCGCACCTCTGTGGACACTAAGGGGAGAGCGGGGGAGTATGAAGGCTGCGGCCTGCGATAGAGCGACCAGAAGGAGGATTACGCGCATGATTATTTTCCAGGGGATTGAAACCCACTACTTTAGTCACCGTTTAGCACCGTCACGTTACGTATATAGCGATGTCAGCAGGAGAAGAAGCCACCCTAAACCCTGACGGCACACAGGAACCATCCGATGGGTCCGAAGGAACGTTTGGAGACGATAAAGATGCTCCAGAGGAAGATGCCTTCGTTGAGCCGCCCGTCGATAGGACGGTCCTCTTTGCAGTACTTGCTGTTGCTATGGCTGCTGCCTTTGCTGCGATATTATATAGTGTATGGAAGAAGAAGAAGGAGGTAAGGGAGCCACACGCGCAAGGGAGCATGCTGAATGTCACTGTAACAGTGCAAAAGTGCAGTGCAATCAATGGATGAAACAAATGATGACGACGTAGTACCGAAATGAATAACTTTAATTCTAACTTTCTGCACGCTATACAATCACAGGACAAGCAAAAGTTCGAATTCTTCGACACTCTCGAGCAGAACCAGTTCAACATTCGACTTCCGCCTCCTGTGGAGGAGTACTATGTGGTGAAGGAGAAGTGCATAGCCAAGGTGAGCGAGCAACAATGCTGAGCAACACTGCTGTACATCTGTGTGTGGAACAAAGCAGTGTCCGTCCGTGTCTTTCAACGTCTATCTGTCTCCATTCGACATGTCTTGCCGTCGTCTCGTTTCTAACACAAACACATCCACAACAACAACAACAACAACAACAACAATCCAACACAGGGATGGGCACCCGGCCAAGGCAAACCCTCCCAGGAGACCAAAGAGAACACCCCCGGCCGTGAGATGGGCCAGGCCCTCATGAAGCGCGCCATCGCCGACATCCCCCTCATCCACCACATGCAGAAGGAGGCCCAGGGAATGTACAGGCTCCACAACAAGAACATGTGCAGCGAGGTGCAGTGGAAGACTTTTCAGGGGGCGGAGGCGATGGTCTCGGGGGAGGTCGAGGAGGTGAGAAGGGAGGGACGTGAGGAAGAGAAAGACGTACGGACACCTCTCTAACAAAACAAAACAAAACAAATCGTCCACAACACAACACACACACAACACAGGTCAGGGCCGAGGCTGAGGAGATCGAGCCCGGCTGGTCCCAGGTGATCTGGCGCCAGGCCGCCCAGTACCACGGCATGCTCAAGCAACAGGCCGAGCAGAAGATGGCCGCCCAACGCGCCCAGCAGCAGAAGCGCGCCGAGATCGAGAAGTCCGTAGCCGCGGCCAAAGCCCAGACTCCGGAGCAGAAGGCGGAGGCGGAGAGGGCCAGGGCTGACAAGGTAGCGAGGGAGCTTATGGCGGAGGAGGAGAGGAATAAATCGGCGGGGAAGGCTTTCGGGAAGGGGGGGGCGGTGAAGACTGGATTCTTGGACAAGAAGAAGAAGTGAGAGGGCAGGAGGAGGAGGAAGGAGGAACATTAATAAGGTGGAAAACCCTTTGTGGTCATGAAAAAGGTTTTCTCGTGTATTATTTCATTCTTTTTAAATTATCAAAGCACATAGCATGAAGAACGAGGGCGCGAACGGCCCCAGCAGCGTCGATACAATTTTCGTCATAAGCCTACTCCTCTCGAACGCATTCACCGCCATGTCCTGGGCGTTAGAGAGTTGGTCCTCGCGTGTGTTCTGCTTCTGAAGGTTGAGTTTCCTGTCGTACGCCTTCTTTGATTCGGGGTCGCTCAGGATCTCGTAAGCCTCCTGGAGCATGTCGAAGGCGTCCTCGGCTCTGCTGTCCTTGTTCTTGTCAGGGTGGATCCTCTTCGCCATGTTCCTGTAAGCCTTCTTCACTTGCTTCACGGAAACTCCCACACCCTCCTTCTTCCATACCTCGTACCACTTCGGTTTCAAACTAAGCGTCTCGTACGCGCTCTTCGACTTGAGGACCTTGTCTATGACCTTCTTGTCGTTCTTCCTTCTCCGAACTGCCTCCTGGCGCTCATTCTTCTTCATGGCCTTGAGCTCCTGCTCCCATGCGGCCTCCCTCTTTAGCCGACGCTCGGCCCTCATCACCTCCTGTTTTGGTGCGTTGAAGAGGTGGGGTGAAGGGGCGAGGGAACGTTGAAAGGTTGTGTGCGTGTTGTGTGTGTTAAGAATAGAAGCGGCGGTGAACTTGGTAGCAATGCTGCGCAGGAGTGACATTCTCTCACCTTCTCCTCGTCCTCCTTGCGGGCGGCCTCGGCGGAGGCGGAACGCTTCCTGGCCTCGCTGGCGAGGCGAGCGCGCTCCAGCTCCTGCTCCATCGCGCTCTGAGGTGGTTGTGGCGGCGGCGGCGGCGGGGGGGGAGAGGTCGAGGAGGGGGGAGGAGAGGTTTTGGAGGAGGTAGATTTCGACAGGCCAGGAGGCCCGGCGCGCATTTTTGACGACGATTTGGGCTTTGATTTGCTAACGGCACTGTCCTCGTCGTCGGACTTTGACTTGTAAGTGTAGAGGTCTTGGCAGGCCGTCGGCACCGAAAGGAGGATCAGAACCAGGAGGAGCAGGCAGCGTTGTCGAGGTCGAGGTGGCGACATGTTGATCCAGGAGGAGGACTAGAGGTTGCTTTCAAAAGCGGCCGTTATAAGATTTTAACGAAATTTATTTTCCAGAGAAATTTATCTCAAGACTGAAGAATGTTTGTGGTCAATTTTATTCATATTACTCATATTTAGACGATTGAAAGAACATTTATTATTTTAAATTCTCATAAAAAGTCCATAGGGCTGATTTAATCTAAAATATGTCTATAATTTAATTTAATTTGTCATATTCTTCACTTTGATAGCACTTGAAAAAATAATATGCTATTTAAAATGTTAAAAAATAGATTTGAAAATGGTCGAAAGAAAAAAGATCGATATAAGGTCCAATTCGACCAAAAAATGTTCTTATACTTTCTTAAATGTTCACAATATTTTAAATATGGAATTCATAAGTCTAAAAACTATTACCAAGAAAATGGCTTACAAAAACCTGTGTACAAAAACCTGTAGGGTTTAAAAACCCGCCTGGCGTCCGCCACTGCCACGCCTTGAAGACAAAGCTTGTTTTGGCTTCAAGGCTTGTTCTGTCGGAGGCTGCTTTGTTCGGTCGAAGGCTCACGATGGAGGAGGTGGTGGTCAGACGCAGTTGGGTCTTCGTCGTGCTGGGACTGATGGTGGGCTTTTTTGTGGTGGGGGAGTATTCCAGGGTCGGGGCTGTTGATACGGTGTTGAGGGGGGCTGGGTTGGGGGAGGTAGTGCAGAGAGTTGAGGATGGTGGGGGGGTCATGGGAGAACAAACGAAAGAGGTGGATGGGGGAGGGGCAAAGGATGGGATGCCTACACCTTCGACAGATTCAACACCTCCAATGGGTTCAACACCTTCAACAGGTTCAGCAACTTCAACCCTCACATCCACGCCTACCCCTTCCCCAGTACCTCCCACAACTACATCACCACCAAACCCAACATCAACACTCTCAATCACTTCCCTCGCTGGCCCCATTCAACATTCCTCCCTTTCCCAGCCCCTAACCCTCACCTCAATCCTCCTCCCACCATTTCCAGACCTCCCTACCGCCTGCAAGAAGATTGAGATCGACCTCCACACCAACGTCGAGACCCACTGCGCCACCCCTCCTCCCCCCACGTCCCTCCCCACCGTCACCTCCTCCCCCTTCCGCATCCTCGGCTCCTCCCCCCACGGCCTCCACCTCGGGATCACCCTCTCCACCCCCCAGACCGTGGGCGGCTCGTACTTCTCACTCTACGTCACCGCCCCCCACCACGAGTCCTCCGGCCGGGTGGTGGACAACTGGGACGGGACGTATGATGCTTACTTCACGGTCCCGGAACCTGACGCCCCATACGAAGTGCTGGTGACCTTCGACTACACCGCATGCACGGGATACCGACTCCAGTCGCAAAAACGATCGAAATTTCTTGGAATTTCCGCCCTGTCCTTCACCATTAAGTACCCCTCAACCGCTTCGATCCCCTTCGCGCCACCCCCCTCGATCTACCTATCATACACTGGGCACTGGTCCCACCCCTCCTCCCTTTGGACGCCCTCCCCACACACCTGCGCCCCCCTCCCCTCACCACCCTATCCCCCCTCCATAGTCTTCGCGGGCGACAGCACCACTGGCCAGCTTTCAAGCTGCCTCTTCAATTCTGGTCCGACCCCGGACAATAATACTCAGTTGACGAATCTCGAGACGTGCGCAGTACTACGTGTCGTGGCCGCGGATCCATCGAGAGCAGGGTCCGACACGACACCTGAGGACCTGGACCTCCTCGCGAAGCTCGGGTCCGTGGCCTCGACGACCTACGCCGAGTGCTACTCCGGGCCGTTCGACCCCACCAAGCCATTTGACTGGAAGGATTTTTGCCACGTCCCCATAATGGCGAAGAAGACGGGGTGGGCTAAGTTATCGGAGGATGTCGTTTCGGAATTCGTTTCCGCCGTCCCCCGCCCCGATCGGCCCCGGACGGCCACGATGCTCCTGAGCGAGAGCGCCCACGTGATGTATTCGTACACATACCCCGAGTTCAAGACGAAGCTCGCGAAGATCCTCTCCAAGATACGGTCCGGCGGCCCGTACCTCGAGGCCGGGTCCCGCATAGTATACAGGCAGCCTTGGTCAATCCAGGAGTTCTGCATCTACGATACCGACTACGCCCCCATACCGCCAAAAACCCAAAAGGACAACATGGAGAGGACGGGGGTGGGGCCTACCCTCAGCGACCCCCAGTCCCTCCTGCACTCCAGTCTTATCCTGGATACCCTTGTCATACCGAGCAACGGGACAGTCGGGTACGTCGAGGACTACTGGATGAGCAAGTCTTGGTGGAAGTCGGTGCCAAAGTCTGGTGTGGGGTGCGTTATGGGGGTGTGCAGGGAGGATGAGTTCCCAGGGGAGTATTTCGACATGCGGCATATGCAACAGCCAGTTGTCGGGGCGACGCTTTTGGCGATATTCAAGTATATTATGTGATTTTGTTGGAGTGATGAAGCTAGAATCAACGCCCTCTAAAATATCCTCTCCCCCTCAAAAATAATAAAGATTTGTCTTCACAGAAATTATTAAGTTAAATATCAAATTGTTAAATCGCTCACACGGAATCCCAGACGCACTGAATGAACTCCGCATGCCCCGACCCGAACAAGTAGTTGCAGAGGGTGAATGCCTGACACTTGCTTCCGGCCTCGCACTCGATTAGCCCCCTCCTCGCTATGAAGTCATTGAAGGCCGTCGAGTTGCTCTGCATGCGCTCGATTTCAGCCTTCCACGCGTCTGGCGAGGACAGCCCGCCCTCTCCCATCTCCTCACCGAAGGCCTCGCTCCACCTGTACTGGAGCGGCCAGGTCATCTCCCCACTACCCTCCTCCTCCTGCTTGAACCAAAACTGATCGTAGTTGACCAATTCGTACGTTCCCTTGTCGAACGTCCATTCTCTGAAAGCTGGCACCTGGCAGTTCGTCAGCGCCTGCCCTACGAAGGCGATTCCTACGGGGTCTCCGCCGCACGAATTCACGCCCGAGGAATCGACGTCCGGGTTCGGCCCCGTATAAGTACAGCCCCTCACAAGCCTAACCTCGTCCACATGGTCGTGCCCCCAGAAGCTGGCGACGATCGTCTCCTCATAAATCTGGTAGAGCATGGCGAACTTCGTTTGGTAGATGGGGAACAGCCCCCCCACCTCAACGCCGGACTCAATGTGGACGCCAACCCCGGGGTGGTGCCCGTTCACGTAGACCTTGACGCCATCATTTTTCGCCCTTTCGAGCTCACCCGCAAACCACGCGAACTGCTCATCAACAATGGTAGTGTTCCAGGGCAGATAAGTGTTATACACAGTTAAGTAGTTGGTGTTCAGGGTAATAACCCTCAGGCCAGGGGCCGCGTCCGCCGAATACCACCCCGTCTTTCCCAGCGTGGCCAAGGCGTCAGCATCTAGCCACACGCTCCAAACATCTTCGAGGTGATCATACAACCACGAAGAGTCCTCCAAGTCCGTAGGCCAATTATTCGAGGGGTGGTGATCGTGATTGCCGAGGGCAGGAAAAAGTTTAGTCGAGGGAAATTCGGCTACAATCCAGTCGGTGAAAGCGGAAATTGTGTCCATGATATTCTGCTTCGACAGGTCCGACGAATTCCTCGGTGGATAATGAACGATATCACCGGAGATAAGGATAAAATCGGGGTCAGCGTTCTGCTCCTTCATGGCCGTCACGGCACTCAAAAGTTGGTCGGAGGGCGTCCACGCACAGATCATGTCACTACTGATTTTAACATCACCCCAAATATCGACGTGCATGTCAGTAAACCAGAAGAACTTTCCAGTCTCTGCTTTTGCTCCCTGCGCAGAGCAGAGCAGTCCGACGAGCGTCAGGATCATGTTCATGGCAGAAATGTAGAAGAACCCTTTTCTCGGCGGAACTTGGTGATGCTAGAGGTATTGTGAATTTATGGCGGTGGTGCGTATTCGCAAATTGATCCAGGTCGGCGTGACTGAATGAAACCAAAGCCAGTAGTGAAAGATCATGTTTTGAGTTTTGAGGGAATCTGCCACTACCAAAACCTTAACCCTAACAATGTACGGAACGACTGAACGTCAGGGAGAAAAGGGGCTTCCTAGAAACAACTCCCCTCCCCCCTCCCGCTCCCCAACCGGGCTCCTCGTCTCGGTCATGGGCTTCTTTATGTTTGGCATGCTCGGCGTCGTAATTTTGCTGCCAAGAGGAGCACCTGTCGCAGCCTTGGAAGGGGCTCCTCGTCACCAGCACCTCGTCGACAACAAGAACCTGAATCTCCCAGAGGAAGTGTCCGATCTAACGATGTACGCCGGATTTGTCCCCACCAACCTCGAAAAGCCGGAGCTTGGTGAGAACCTTATCAAGAGCGAAGCGATAATGACGCATAATTATCTATTTATTTCCTTATTTCTTTACTCTGACTCATCGCTCCACTCCTCACTTCTGTTTACTTCGATTTCACTAGACTCCCACCTGTTCTACTGGATGCTGAAGTCACAAACTGAAGGCCCCAAGCCCCTTGTCATTTGGTTGAATGGAGGCCCAGGTGCCTCGTCGCTCACTGGGGTGCTGCTCGAATTGGGCCCGTTCCTGCTCGAACGGAGCGGGGAGCTGAAGTACAATGAGTTCGGGTGGACCCAGGAGGCGCACGTCGTCGCCGTTGACAACCCTGTCGGAGCCGGATTCTCGTACACGTCCTCGGAGGAGGTCGACGGAGAAGGCTACGTAAACTCACTAGGTGAAATGGCGGAGCAGCTTTACATTGGCATCTTAGGCATTCTCGACCTCCACCCGTGGCTGAAGGACTCTCCGATCTTCATCGCGGGCGAAAGGTGAGCGGCGTGAACCCGCGCTCCTTCTCAGCTCGTCGCTTCGCTCCTCGTTCTAATTCGTCGACTCGCTCATCACAGCTACGCTGGCAAGTACATTCCCGCCATATCTCACTACATTCTCGAGAAGTCCAGAGAAGGCGACGACCGGGTGAACCTAAAGGGCATAGCAATCGGCAACGGCGAGTTGAAGCCTTACACAGCGTATGCTTCCACTCCGGATTACCTCCGCAATCTAGGTACGACTCAGCGATGAGCTGAAACGCAAAGTTTATTTTTTCTTACACATCACCTCCTACCTCGGCTCGCTTCACTCGCCGCTCCCGCAGGTTTGATCGACGCCACACAACAGACTTGGGCCCACGAAGCCCTGAAAGCATGCAAGGCCCAGGTCGATGCTGAAGAGTGGATAGCAGCGTTTGAGACTTGTCAAGGAATCGAGGACCACTTGTTCGCAGAATTTGTTCAAATCCCGTTCATCTACGATATTAGGGAGAAGACAGACTTCTTCACGGATCTAACTGCCGTGGCCATGGACTGGCTCAACAAACCGGAGGTTCATGAAGCGCTGAACGTTGGAGATCGCCCCTGGCGCCAAAGTGACGGACAGGGGCCCTCGTCGATAGGTCGGCCCGTTCCCGAACACCTGAAGTTGGACGAGATGCAGGACATACCAGACTCCGTCATCACTAATTTGATCGACAGCTATCGGGTTATGCTCTACTCCGGTCAGTACGACGGAAGCTCGTGTAACTTTCTTGGGACGGAGAGGATGTTGGACGACCTGGTTTGGGAGGGCAAGGACGATTACGAGGCTTCCGAGCGCCGTGTTTGGAAGGTCGACGGGAGCGTGGCAGGCTACGCAAAGGGCTCTACGGAGTCCTTCAGCTACGTGCTGGTCGCGAATTCCGGCCATCTTGTACCAACAAATCAGCCTGAAAACGCCCTGGACATGCTTCGCCGATTCATCAACAACGAGGAGTTCTAACACAATTATTTATACGCATACGATAGGCCTTTCTTTGATCTTCAAATTGTTATTCGCCGCTATTGCTTTTTTTTTCATATTGAGTTTGTCGTGAGGAAATGCAGGAAAATCAGCGCCATTGACCTGGAGCGGTCGTTCTTCCCGCCCCCGTCGCTCTGGATCATGCAATTGCTGCACACCCTCGCCAGCTTCTGAGCGGTCAGGCCGTTGCTGTTGGAGAAGAGGAGGACTTCGCGCAAGAACGAGATGATGTACACGAAGCAGTTGTAGTGGATGGGCGGGAGCTGCGAGGAGCGATGTGTTATTGTTGCTGGCGTTAGAAACGGTTTCAGCTAGCAGTCGCTTCGCTTCTCGCACACTCTCACCTCTTCTAAGAACCTACGCGACCAGGGCATGATGTTCTGCTGGTCGATCTCGAGCGTCGGGAAGAGGCTCGAGGGCACCAGCGGCTCGGACAGGGAGGAGAGGAACGAGACGAGCGCCTCACACATGGAGTGGACATGGAACAGGCCGAAGTCGCTGCTGGTGTCAAGGCACTCCCTGCGACGAGCGGAGAAAGATGAGGTTAGATACTGAAGTCACCACGACGTCGCCGTTTCACTACTCGCTCGCTCGTTCTCACCTGATCTGCTTCACCTCGGCCGCAAAGCCAGGGGTCAAGAACAGGTCCTTCTCATGGAGGCCTTTCTCGTTGATGGCGTCCACGATCCGCCACAGCTCCTTCGGCACGGAGAGGGACGCGGGGGGGTGCTTCTTCTCGAACTCCGCCCTGGCCTTGGGCTCGAGGGGCAGGTCGCGGACGGGCTCCCCGATGACGACGAGGTCCCTGAGGGACATCCCGAAGCACGATCGGGCGTACGTCCCACTGACGGTGAGGTAGTGGTCGCGGCCGTTCTCGAGCCGCAGGATGATGATGTCGTCGAGGGACTCCCTGCCCTGGTTGAGCTGCTGCGCGGTCTTGTTGTCGAGGTTGATGGAGAAGTTGATTGTCATTGACTCGCCGGGGATGAGCATGCCGAAGGTAGGGCTAACGGAGATCCAGTCCTTGCACAGGCCCTCGTCCTCAAGCTTCGGAACGAGGCGGAAGTGCGCCACGACCTTGCCGCTGTTGGTGACGAGAATGCTCTCGCTGGCCTTGTTCTCGTAGTACAGCTCCCCGAAATTTACGTCGATCTTGTTGAGGTCGACCTTGGGAAGCGACTGGTTCTCGAACTTGTCCAGCGTCCTCATGACCTCTGCGTAGACCTCCTGCCTCTTGGCAGCGATGATGTTCTTGACCTGGGTGTTGAAGGTGGCCATGACGGGCTTATGATCCGATATATTGAGCTCGCTCCTGAGGTAATTCTTCTGCTGCACGTGGGCAGGGTTCTGCGGAGAGGAGAGGAGCGACGAGTTAGAATAAAGCGAGGGCTTCCCTGGCAACAAAAGTGTGAGACTCACCTGGCTGTGCCAGAGCACTCGATCGCACCAGGCGGGGGCGCGGAGCTTCTTGTCCGGGCGGCACTCGTACAGATCGGTGTTGGGCTGGTACTTGTAAGTGGGAGCGAACTTCAGGACGCCCTCCTCGAACCCTTCGAAAACGTTGTTGTTGAACCTCTCGATGTTGAGCTGGTCGTGGGCCCTGAGCGTCTCGATTTCCATGTTGTTGCTGCGACGAGAAAAACAAAACAACGAGTTAGATTTGCGCAACTGCAAAACCGCGCGCCAGATGCAGCTTCTTCTCACCTCTTGACAAAGACCTCGTCGGTGCTGAGGGTCTCGTCGATCCTGTAGTTCAGGTCCCCGAGCCAGAAGACGAAGTCGTGGTCCTTCAGCCCGACGGCGCTCGACCCCGACGCCCACTGCGAGACGCTTCCAGCCCTCACCGCCTCCTGCACCGCCTCCTTCCCAATTTCGAACGAAGTTTTATTCAGGATGCTAGCGAAGTCGGCGTTCCTCCCCGCCACGTTCTCCCTGTGCGCCGCGAAGTGGCTGCAAACGAAGCACACGGAGCTGTCGTAGAACTGCATGCGGACGGACACTCCGCCCTTGTTTCCCATGACGCCCATCACGCCGACTCCGACGGTGGCAGAGTGTACGTTCGAGACCTTGGCGATGTGAGTGTTCTTCACGTACACGCAGAGGAGCATTCCGACGAGGTGGACCTCGGAGACGAGGGTGTACGACGTCTTGGTGTTGAGGGTCTTGTGTATCTGCTCCTGCCATAATTCGGAACGCTGCTTGGCCTTGCTGTCGACGGCGACGTTGACGGCGTTGAGGTCCACGATCTCTTGGAAGCCGACGGCGACTGGATTGGGTGCGTTGGAAATTTGGAAACGAATGTGTGAGCATGTGAGTATGTGGGTATGCGAGTGCGAGCCCCCACGACCAGAGACACTCACGATTCCCTCACCTATATCTGGAAGGACGTCGCCATTGGCGGGGGGGAACAGCCAGGAGGACATCAAGTTGGGCGTGTCGAAGTCAAGCTTCTTGGCGTTCACGTTCCACGTGCAGCAGAGAAGGTTGATCGAAGAGAAATTCGTGAATTCTGACTGCCGCTGAGACAGCTGCTTGAAGATCCAAGCCTGCGCAGAGCGAGATGATGGGGGTTTGGGGGTTTAGAGGTGAGAAAAATGTTCGAAGGAACGATGTGCGTTGATTTGAGACCTCACCTCCCTAATCTTCGTGATGGCCTCCTGGTTCACGACCCTACCGTCCTCGGGCTCCATGTCCGGGCTTGTAGTGGCAAGCATCGACGCCATTTGGAGATAGGAGAAGAGCTCGGGAAGATTTGGATATTGACTTTGATTGCGGGAGGATTTGAGGGTGAGAGGGCAAGGCAGGCTAAATCAATATAGATACCACGGGATTAACGGTTTGAAGCGCAGGAATCAACTACGAGGAGCAGGTAACTGATTTGCCAAATCTCTGAAATATATCAGACCAATCCCGACCCCCACCGCCACGCACATACTTTCAGACATACATCACAGCCATCAAACAGCCAGCAAACGTCAATCATCATAATGTTCTCCCTCCTCTCTCGCCGTGTCGTCCTCGTCCCCTCGGCCTCCCCCCTCCGTCTCTTCTCCTCGCTCCCTCAGTCTCAGGTCACGCAGCAGCATTCGCAGCAGATCAACGCCCCCCTCCTCGCGAACTTCCTCTCTCGCCTCCAGTTCGAAGCCAACTCGTTCGAAGCCGGCAACCGTAACGCGAGAAAACCCAAGAAGGCCAACAGAGGCGCCCGACCCGTCAGCAACGCAGGCAGAAGAGCAAAGAGGCGTGATCACGGCAAGTGGAAGAGATAGTGAAAAAAACGGATATTCACATATAAAATATAATATAATTTTAAAGGAATTTAAGAAGGATTGACCTTTCCAATACCTCAAATCTCTACCTCTCCCGTCTTTGCCGTCTTCGTGCCTCCTCTGTCGTCGTTTCCTATCTCCTCGTACCTGTCCGTTCCGAAGACGACGCCGTCGTGAATCTCAGCCCCCCAGAACTTGATTCGGTCCCCGACGGCTTCCAACTTCTCGAAGTCCTTCTTCAGGGCTACCCAGAGTTCTGCCCCCTCTTTGGCTCTTCCGTCCGTGCTTGAGATTACCTTGCATTTGCAGATGTTCAAGAATTCCCAGTCCCTCTTCTCTACGACGCACTCTACGGAGATGGAGGTTAGGTTGTGGCGGGGATCGTTGGAGTCGAGGGGGTCGTAGCCGTACAGTACGCTCCTGCGGTTCAGGAGGTTGCAGTCGTAGGTGTAGTCGGCGACGGAGGATTCGATGGGGCCAGGGTTTTGGGTGTTTTTCTTCGTGGGGGTTGTTGAAATTACGTTGCGCTGGTACATCTGATCGATGCCCTTCTTCTGGGGGGTCGCGGGATTGTCGAGGGCGATGTTGTCGGTAGGTTCGACGGGTTCGTCGGGGGATTTTGATTGCGGGGGAGCTGCGATAAATGAGTTAGCGCGATGCGACGAGCGAAGCGAGTCGCACAGAAGTTGGCGTGCTCGGTCCTTCGAATATAACAGTTCACGTTTGGGTTCTCGGTCGCCTCGCTCCCTCGGTACTCGATCACGCTCGGGCCTCGCCGCACTCATCCACGAATTCTTCTCACCTTGGGACATGGAGAAAGACTTTCCGAAAGAAAACCTGTCGTCCTCGTCGACGGCAGGGGTCTGGGTGAGGGCTGCAGGGTGCGCCTGCTGCTGCTGCGTTAGGCTTTGGCTCAGTCCCTGGGTCTTCTTTTTCTTCTTCTTGGGCTCTCCCAGGGCCGCCTTCAGGAGCTTCCTGCTGTTCGACAGCTCCTTCTTGCCCCTCATCTTCTTCTTCCTTTTATCGCCCCTGCCCCCGAATGTGTTGTCCTCCTTTATCTGCGAAAGACCTCCGCCCCCGGATCGCGAGGAAGAGCCAGAGGGGCTCGAAACGGTGCCCCACTGCGAAGGGCGAAGACTCGATAGTAAACCTGTGACGACAAGCGAAGCGTGGCGAGTCAGTCACGTCCACGTCCATGTCGGTAGTGGCATATAATGGCGATGCCGGAGTTGTATTTAAAAACGTAACTTCGATCTTAAAACCGCTCCGCCTCCTCAAACACTCTCACCTTTTTTACCTTGTTTATTAGGACCGCTGGTCGTGCTCTGCTGCTGCTGCAGCCCAAATTCGTCATCCTGGCTGTATCTCCTGCTTCTGCTCTTGGAAGCCCTCCGTCCCTGCCCCTCCTCTCTTTCCTCTTTCTCTCTCCTCCGCCTCTGTTCTTCCTCCTCCCTCCTCCTCTCAATGTCCGCCACGCTCTGCCGCATCTTCTCCGCCTCACGCCTTCGCGCTTCATCGGCCTGCACCTGCTGCTGCCTTACCCTCTGCTCCTCGGCCGCCTCCCTTCTCCTAAGATCGACGGAGTCGTCATCCCGCAGGGAGTCCAAGTCCCCAAATCCGCCCATACCGTCATCGTCCCCGTCGTTCTCAGACACATCATCATCGTCTTCGGGGCTGTGGTAACAAGGCTTGCGCGAGGACGCGAAGCTGTTGTGGGGGCGCGTGAACGATGACGACGTGGAAGGGCGGGAGAATCTGCTCCCGCCAAGCCTCGCATCGACGTCGTCGCCGTTGGCGACGCCGCCGCCTGCACCCCTCCCACCCCTGCCCAGGCTGGAGCTCTTTCGAAGGGGAATATTGACGGCAGCCTCGTCGTTCATGAATATTATTTCGTCGTCTAATGACACGTCGCCAGTGAGGTGTCGGCCCGACATCGTAGCTTGAGTCGCTGAGGGGGCGAGGTTGGGAGCGGGAGGGCGTTTGGGTTAGCTAGCTGCCGCCGAGCTGAAGCGAATATCTCATTTTTAGGTATTGAGAGCGTATTAGGAACGGGAGAAGGAGATATGTTGGGTCGAAAAGGCAGCAGGGAGTGAGCGGGGCGGGGCGGGGCGAAGGAGAGCTTACGTAAGTCAATGCTCTGCCTATTATTTGGGCTATTATTTTAACCCATATTCCCTTCGCCCCTCCGCAATATATTACCGATATTTTAACCACTCTGACCAATCTTACCACCCTTGACTCGGTTGTGACGACCTCCCCACACTGGCCGTACAATTTCTCACAAGAAGCCGGGCATAAAATCTACCTCGAGCCCGGTGCCTTCATAAGGTCCACTCCCTGCCACCTTTTGGTGCCATGTCCGCCTTCTACAACCCGGTGTCGAAGTACGAAGAGCAAGTAGAGTTCGATGGTGTGACTCTGTTCGAGGTGCGTTGGGGTGGTAGGGCGTGTGGGGGGATGGAGTTTGTGTTTACAATGTTTTTCTGAAGGCGAAGGGTTTGGGTATCGACGAGATATCGAGGGAAAGATGGATGATGGTGCTAATTGATCGCTAATTGATCGTGTGTCAACTTTTTTTCAAAACTACTAACACACTTCCCCTATCATCTATCATGGATGGCCCTCCTCTATTCGAATATCGCACTCCCAGCTGCACGGTCCCCCCCGTGCCCCCGTCGTAGATAGCTCCACAACAACTCTGCCCATCAAGTCGGTTCAGAATATCACGCAATGTCCCGTTTGCCTCATGAGCCTGAAGAAGACTCACATCGTCATGGAGTGTTTGCATAGGTTTTGCGGCGAGTGTATTGAGAAGAGGTGAGAACAAGGGGGGGGACTGAGCGAAGCGCGGCGACGACAAAGATCGAATCCGCTGACGCGCAAACTCAACTCACTCTAACACACGCGCACGCACACGTACGCATTCACACACACACAGCATCCGAGTGGGAAAGAAAGAATGCCCCTCTTGCCGCCTGCACCTTCCCTCTCGCCGCTCCCTTCGTGCGGACCCTAACTTTGACGCCCTCCTGGTCGCCATGCTGGGCGACGTCAACGCATTAGATGAGGAGGAGGTGAGGGCAAATCTTACATATGCATTCGAGTGTCGAGTGGACTCTAACACCGCCCACTTTTATTGTTTCATCGCTCGCAGGCCAAGGAGACGGAGGCCCAGAACAGAGAGCTCAACTTCAACAACGCGCTCACGAAGAGCCAACAAGTAGGAATCCAGCAGCAAAACATCAATAGGAAGAAGGTGAAAATCTCTACCCCCCGCGCCAACCAGTACAGCAACCAACGCAGCCCCTCCAGCTACGCCGTCCACTGCCCCTCCCAACCGAACCAGTACAGCCGTACTACCTCCGCCCCCTCCTCCTCCTCGAAACGTTCCTCCTCCGACTCCGCCTCTCACAACGCCAAACGCCGCATGGAAGCTTCCCAAAAGAACCTAATATCATTCGTCCTCCGCCGTCACCCCCGCGAGACAGGCGTAGCCCGTCTAGACAGGGAGTACATCCGCACGAGTTCCGAGCTTAAGATAATTCACCTGAAGAAGTTTTTAGGTATTAAGCTCGGCTTCGAACGGTTCGAGGAGTTTCAGATCATAATCATGGCCGAGGGGAAGGGCGTGATTTTGGACGAGAGTCTTACTTTGGATAATATCAGGTGAGAGTGTGTCGAGGAGCGAATGCGACGAGATGAAGAGGCGGGTGTACTGGATATTGGCGTGCATGGTCGATAATACGTTCCGTGCGTAAATTTGTCGCTGCCGAATAATATGCCGTTATTAACAACACGAACACCCCTTCTATCTCGTCACAGGAACAGCATTCTGGACTCGAGGAGCGGAGAGTTCGTGTTGCATTTTAAGACGTGATTGTAGTGATGAGGGGGAATGGGATGGAGTTGAAGGGGGGGGTAAGGTTTTTTTTATGGTTTGGGGGGAGGAATTTTGTATTCTTTGTACGAATGAAATAACTCTTCTTTATTTTACGCTTTAACTTTCTAAACGGGGCTGTGCTGTGTGTCGTCATCACTATCGTTCTTCTTTTCCACCCACTAGTTCACGGACGCTGATGCTTCCTCGTCGCCTCTGAAGTTGGGAGTCGTCGACTCGGCCCTTCGTTTTCTTGTATTTGACGCGCCACTCGAAGGGGATGTATTCGTTCGGGACGCCCTCGATCCAAGAGTCGGTGAACCAAGCCGGCTTCTCCTCTTCCCACTTGTTCCAGTTGTTAATAGTCCACGGCTTGATCAGTTCGTCGCCCCACGTCTTGTAAATGTCAGGGTGAATTGTTAAAATGTAGCTCTTATCGAGATCTTTGTCTTCTCTAAGACGCAAGAAATATTTCCGATTGAAAGTTGACGCGGTGTCCATGTCATAAAAGGTGTGGAGGTACTCTCGTTTTATAACCAGGGCGAACGTCACAGCTGATACGAACCAGATTGCCACCAGGCTACCGAACACGGTCTGCAGCGTCTCGATGTCAAGCTTGACGTCTTCATTGTAGTAGGTTGAGTACACTTGTACTGACACGAAGCTATGGGGATCAATACTTGTTAGTTCGCTTGCTCGTACTTCTAGAACGCAATTTCCAGACTCACCTCCCGGCCACAGACATGAGAATAGAGATTAGGAACGGGAGTCCGCCCAGTTCTTGAGGGTGTCGCATTTGTATGAGCATCGTAAAGTATACCATAATTTTGGAACCGAAACGTATTATGATCGCTGCAACAACTCTCAAAACGCTAGAGACGTTCAGAAAGTAGAAGAAGTCACCCCGTACAATCTTGTACAGATAGAAGATGCCCATGTCCACGCCCAAGAAGAGCAGCAGCCAATTCGAGTTCATCAAAGCTAGTAGCGCACACGCCAACGCGAGTAACAGCACGTGCGCAAACGAGAGTGACATCATCGACAGAAAGCACACCGCTCGAGGCAACGCTTTGTCAGGCACAAATCCGTAGAAGAGAGGGGCGCCTGTTCTTTTTTTGGGCGAAGTATCCCAGTCGTAGGTCAACATGGACGATGTGAAGGCAATGGTAGCCGCTGAAACCAGAATCGAAATCAAGGCGTCCAAGGATTTCTCCTTGGCGGACAGGAGGGCGTAGATTTGCAATACAGAGCTTGGCACTGCCTCGAAGACCACTTCACAGGATTTACAGTATGTCATTTCCGTCAAGGGGGAAAACGTCTGATGATCTTCCTGCTCTGCACCCGATCCGACCCTATACGCGTCGAGGGCAGGCTTGAAGCCTGTCAATATGCAAATTGTGTCTTGGAAAAAGTGTTTCATCGACTTCGAGTTTTGAGCATATGAAGTGAAAATCTGCATGAGCATCGTCAAGATGATTAAGGTTGCGTTGGACTTACCGTACCCTTCCTCGCGCTCCGTGTTGAAGAACTGATATGTCATATAAATGTCAGTGACGAGATCAACCGTCGACAACACCGCACCTCCGAATACTCGAAACCTCAAACCTAAGTTGCTCGTGTTCAGGTTGTACTGAGCGATCTCGACAAAAAAACAGCGCATCCACTCGTGCTCCTTCTCAAAGTCCTCTAGCGCGGTGTTCTGGGCGATCCAGTGATCCACTGCGGCTGATGCTTCCGTGTTTGAGAGGATGATGGTCGACAGGCCCTTCCCCAAGTTGACGGCGTCTTGATCCTTCATGTCGGAAAGCGCTGTTGTGACGGTCGGAGCGATCTTCACCTGGTTAAGGCTTATTTCGTGCAGCAAAGCCCTGAGCCAAGGGTGCCGAGGCAGAATCTCGCGCATCGCTAAAGAGCAGTACAGAAACTCGTCGACGCCGACCTTTCCAAGGTCTGCACGTTTCTTCCAGCCGCCCCTCTTCCTTGCCATCTTTATCTGATTAACAAAGAGCTCGCCTAAGAGCTTGCTGTCGGCCTTTGTCAGGTCGAGGATAGAGTTCATGAAGTACGCTTGAAAGTGACTGATTACACGATCGAAGTCTGGAATGATGAATCCCTGGATTACTGCCTTCGGCAGATTTCCTCCGAAATTTATGTGCGTTCCGAACTTGACCTCGAAAGCCCCATCGTCGAGCTGCGTCATATGATACAACGCCTGTATCGAACACCGTATTACTGAGTCGCCGTCCTTGTTTTCGACTTTGGGGTGCGAAGCCAACGGATTGTAGACGACGATGATGGACTTTTCGCTCAAGCGCTAATGAAAGGTGTGTTAGCAACATAAGTTAAGTTGGAGGCGATGATTAATTATAATATATACTTACCTTCCACAAAATATTGACGATTGCTTCTCGATTCGCCATTGGTGAGGGGAAGTTGAAATCTTGGCAATAGATCGCACTGTGACTATTAGGAACCTCGACATAAACTTCATTAGCTAGCATTACCTCTTTGCTGACACCGAAAGCGGGATTGAAACAACGATGCCAATAATTTGTCAATCTAGCGGCCATATTGCTAGTATTGCCCCTGACAGTGAAGCTACTCATGGCGTATATATCGCCCTCCTTCGAATTGAAGTAGCCTTTCAAGTACTTGGTCGCTGAGAACGTCGTTTTGAAGTCTTGGAAAGCTATCGCGCCTTTCATCTCCATGCCGGCTATCAAGCCCAGGCCCGAGGTTATCATAGCGTCCTCCTCGTCAGTGTACCGCTGCACGACGTTGTCCATCTGCAGGACCTTGTCGTTCTCGAAGTCGAGGTCCAAGTTATAATTCTTCGTGTAGAGGTTGGCCTCAGGTGAACTGAAGATGCTGAGGGCAGTCGATGTTTGGCTCATCATGGGTGCGATCTTGTTCGTCTTCAATCGTGTGATCGTAGTCGGCGTGGATTTTATCTTGCCCAGAGACGAGAATTCGCTGTTCACTGTTGGGGAGGAGGGAGGCATGTGAGCAGGGACGATTGCTGTATGCATTCCTCCTGCCTCGCTAGTCTCGTTAAAGTTTGGTGCTTTCGTTTTAAAGTAGCCAAGGAAGGCCGCCATCAGCTCTCGGCAGCGCTCCGCGTCGGCGTCCCCGGTGAACTTGCTATCCAACATGAAGTGCCCAACAGCCTCCTCGAGTTGGGGCAGAGTGAAAACAAGGGCTGGGGGCGGGAGAAGGGACATGTTGGGAACGATTGGGCGCGGTGTCGGTATCAGAGGAAGGATTTTGGGGGGGGAGGTGGAGCGGGGTAGAATCTCTCGGGAAGCTGGAGTCTGTCTGATCAAGTGAAAAAAAGGATCCCCAAGTCCGAACCGGGGATCCAACCCCAAAACCCAAGAGAGAGCAGCCAGGAAATTGAACATTTCTCATTTCACGTATTGTTTTAAATTGTTTTTAGATAGCATTTTAAGCTTGAGAATTACTTTCTTGTTGACAGGATCAGTTGACTCATGAATGGGAATGACTCTGTAAGCTTAAGCCAGCTCGTCCCTGGGTCGAATGTTGTTTCGAGTCTAGGAGGTGGAGGCGCGGTGGATACTCTCAGCGATGGGGGTGTTGTGAGTGGGGTGGTGCATCATAAGCTGTTGTTCAGAACTGATGATGCGAACGCCACCCCTACAACGGGATACGGGGGCGAGTCAGTCGCAACAGATATTACAGAGGATGATTTGGATGATGGTTCAGTTATTTTTGGAGGTGGAGGTGCTGGAGGAGGTTTGGTGAGGGATAAATGGGGCAACATTGTCAGGACGTGCGGGATAGCGGGGTGTCAATATAGAGGTAGGTCTAGCTATATAAAAACACATAAAGCTGCGAAGCATGGGATCGATGTGGTCTGGTCGATCAAGACGGGTGCGACTACAAGGCAAAGAGATATCACATCCTCAAAATACACAAAGCAAATGTTCATGATATCGACGTTCAATGGCACCACTGTGATCAAGACGGCTGCAACTACAAGGCAAAGCAAGCGAGCAAGGTCAATCAACACAAAGCAGATGTTCATGATATTGACGTTCAATGGCACCACTGCGATCAAGACGGCTGCGACTATAAGGCAAAGGTAGCAGACAGAATCAAAAGACACAAACAGCACATTCATGATATTGACGTTCAATGGCACCACTGCGATCAAGATGGCTGTGACTACAAGGCGAAGGAAGCAGGCCACCTCAAAACACACAAACAGCACGTTCATGATATTGGCGTTCGATGGCACCACTGTGATCAAGATGGGTGCGACTTCAAGGCAAATCTAGCAAGCACCCTCAAAAGACACAAACAGCATGTTCATGATATTGACGTTCAATGGCACCACTGTGATCAAGACGGGTGCGAATACAAGGCAAAGGAAGCAGGCTGCCTCAAAAAACACAAACAGCATGTTCATGAAATTGACGTACGATGGCACCACTGTGATCAAGACGGCTGCAACTACAAATCAAAGCAAACAAGCGACCTAAAAAAACACAAACGAAGGATGCACTAATCTAATACACATGCAAAAAACAAACCTACAACATAAATAATAAAATAAAAACTCCTCCCAATTTTCTGTTATTAAATTCATCGTAAATAAAAGCTAAAAATAAAATCCCATCCTTCCCTAATATTCGTTCATAACGTCCCTAAAACCCCCCTCTAAACATTCTCCCCCTTCCCCTTCTTATATTTCTTAACAACCCTCTTCTCCCCCTTCTTACATTCCTTAATCCACCCTCTAACCTCCTCCCCCAACTTCTTCGCCGCCTCAACATAAACCCCTTCCTTATTAAAAACAACACAATTCTCCAACATAAGCTGTAAATCCCTTACGAAACTCTGCACGTTAATGTAGAGGCGGGAAGCGTTGTTCGAACGGAGGAGAGGTAGAGATATTGGTTTAGATATTATGGAAGAGTAGGAGGGGAAGGAGGTGAGGAAGGTTGAATCGATTGATTGACGGAAAGGGTTTAAACCGGAGTATGACCATGACCATAGTTTTTCTATTACTGTGTGTTGTGTGTTTTGTTTTTAGAAGAAGGTTTTAGAAAACAAAACATAAACAACAAAACTAAAAAAACATAAAACAATGTATATATATATCTCACCTATATCAATCAAAGCAGCTACCTCCTCAACCATATCCTTATCCGTAAACTCCCCCTTCTCATACATCACAGCTTTACTCTTCATCTCCTCCAAAACTTCACGCGCACGTGTATCGAGTACGGGGAGAGTTTCTGAGGTCGTTTCAGTCTCGAGAGTCGTTATTATACGGGTTTTCTCGGAGGAGATACGACGGGTTTCTAAGGCTTGCTGTTTTAAAGCAGCTTCGACTTCTGTTAAACCTACAGTTTTTGATTCGACGGTTTCGGAGGAGGAGATTAGGTTAGATTGGAGGGTCGCGGCGACGTTTTCGAGGTAGATGTCGTAGTTTTCGCGGGGTGTTAGGTGGGAGGTTTTGCCGCGGGAGAGGAGGGGGCAGGAGGTTATCTGGGAACGGGAGGAGGAGAGACCGAGGGAGGAGACGGAGAGGGAAGGTTGACGAGGGTTTAACATTAGGCCGGGGAGGGGTGAGGGGGGGAGGAGGAAGTCGGAAAGGGAGAGGGTTGAACCGCGGAGGGTCTCGGGGTGGTTCTCGAAGGTGGAGCGGAGGTCGGATTGGAGGTGGGTGTAGCGGAGGTCGGCGTTTAGGGGGCCGAGGGGGAGGTGGTTCTCGAAGGTGGGGGGGGGCTCGCCGCGGAGCTATTAGATGAAAGAACGCGAGGGAAGGAAGCATAAGGATGATTGGCATTAACGAGTTAGAATATTGTGTAGCGGTGGTAGTGGCGAGCCTTTCGAAAGAACGGAATTAAAGGCCTTAGCATTCTTGGCTGCTTGGACAGCTGCTTGGACAGCTTCTCACCTTGGCGAGGGTGTTGTATTCATTTAGTAAGGAGGATAGTTGAGAATGTAGAGACGGTGCTGATGGTGGTGGTGGTGGTGGAGGAGGATTTTGTGGGCCTGCTAGGGTTGTGGATGATGACGATGATGATGATGATGGCACGCTAGCGTGGATAGATGAAGAGGAGGGGAGGGAGGGAGGATCGACGTCCATCGGGATGGCGGTAGAGCTAGTAGACATTTGTGTCAAATAGGCCCTTTTAGGGTTACTTAAAGTGCGTTTCCGTGAGTTTTCGTGTGTTAATGCGATATTAATTAGGCGCCGTTAGGGCTGTCTCTCTATTGATGGTCTGTAGTAACGTATTTTGATGAATTTTAAGTGAAATAAAAGTGATAAAGTTTACAGAGAAAATATCCCCCAAGCTTTCATTGATTTAATCACTTAATTGTACGATACGACAAATAATTTCTGAAATTCCAGGGTCCTGTTACGATTCTACCCATATTCCGCGTAAATATTAATCACATTGTGCGATTAAGCACACTATAAGCACACTATAAGCACACTATAAGCACACTATAAGCACGGGAGCACACCTTTAGTATTTCTTCCCTCTATCCCTCTTTTACTCCTCTACAGTACACTTCTACAGTACAATCTACTACATTGACTTAACATGTCATCATCTTCACAATCTCCCCCCCTCCTCTTCCTAATAACCTCCCCAACCTCCCCAATCTACACCTGTGAATTCCTCAAACCCGGCCACTCCACCTCCTCCTCCTCCAAACAATACGCCCACTACCTCCTCCACTCCTCAACCGACCTAACCTCCCACCTCCGCCTCACAACCACCTCCCGTTCCTTAAAAGTAATAACGTCCACCCCCCCCCTCTCCATCTCCTCCTACATCCCACCTTCCCCCCACACGTTCCTACTCTTACACCCTTCGTTATCGTCAAGTCAGATAACTTTGTTCTTTAATGACGTGTGTGAGGTATTCGTTAAGTGTATGTTGAACAGTTTTCAAGGTCAAGATAAGGAGATATGGAGTAAAGGTTTCGACGATAGAGTTAGAGCTATCGCTAGGAAATACTTGAGTTAGGAGATCTTTGTTAAAACACATGAAGTGAAATCGTTTGTCTGAACAATTAATAATTAAACAACACATTCTTCTTTAACAATAATTAAAAATAAATCCTTTCAATCCTGACGGTTTCAATCCTTACATTTCCATCCTCCCATCGTTCTCCTGTCCATAATCTTTCATTTTTTCCCTGTATCCAAAAACTTCCTTTTCCTTTTATCTGCTTCACCTCTCGCTTTCAAACCAGCTCTATCACCCGTCATCGCTGTTTACATACAGTTTCCGCGTTGTTTTTGTTAGAACATGTTTTTATATAAGAATTTAAGATGGAGAATATTTAAGATATGATGGAGACCCACCTTCTTCACCTACTACGTCACCTAAGGAAGTAGTTAAAATCCCTATACCCGCAATTAAAAAAAGAGTTAATATTATAGGTACAGACGTACTAGGGAGTTCGGAGTATACGGGTTGAGGGATTTCGTTAGGAGACGAAGGGGTAAGGGCCGGGATCGTTTCTGAGAGCTGAGATATGCGGGTGTCGTAGAAGGTGTTTAGTTTGTTTCCTAAGTCGGTGCCGGAGGTGGGGAGGGGGGGTAGGGAGGTGAGGAGAGTGAATGGGAGGGAGAAGGAGGAGGTGGAAGGGAGGAGGAGGAGGAGGAGGAGGAGGAGGAACGATGTGGTGGGGAGCATGGTGGTTTTGGATGGAAATAGGAAGGGAGAAGGGAGAAGGGAAAGGGAGGGGTTGTTGGGAGACTAGGAAGGAAGGTTAAAAACTATGATTATAAAATCTTGAATCGAAGTCGTTAATGAAGGGGCTAATAATGAGTCCTTTTTGGGCTTGCGAAATCCCTGCCAAAAGGTAAATTTCACATTAAATCCCTTTTAAACGATCTTTAAGAACTTTAAAGTCATGAGCGAATTAGCAGCAAGCAAACCAGAGACTACGGAAGATAATAACAATGATAACGATGTGAGTTATACGCGTTATTCAATTATATTTGGGAATAATATTTTGAGAGGACGGAGGGGAAACGAGATACGCTTTTATAAGGTTTATATTGAATCTATTTTACGACGATACTGGCTATTCTTAAATATTCGTTCGTAAATTAAGCGTCTTAACATCTGCATCTTAAAAGTTTCACACAAAATATGCACACTGCACAATGAAACTAGCGGTATCGCCCCCGTTCCCCCACTTCCGTTTATTACATATTTACACGGTCTCAGTGAACGAAAAAACAATATATAATAAAACGTACACCGTTAAAAAAAATCATCTTAATACATATAGCTTCCTAACCCCCCCCCCCCAAAAAAAACTCCCCACAACCCCCACCACCCCCACAGTCCTTAACCCCATCAACCTTCCTAAAAACAGTCCTCGGTCGTCCCGTAACCGTCCACCTCTCCTCCTCCTCCCGCTACACCGGCATCCTCTCCTGCCTCGACGGTTACATGAACATCGCGATGGAGCAGACAGAGGAATATGAAGGGGGACAGTTGAAAGCTAAGTATGGGGATGTTTTTATTAGAGGGAATAATGTTATGTATATCGCTACGGAGAAAAAAATTAAGTAGGATGTTATAACGACTGCAGAAACTTTTCTTTTCATAAAACGTTTACTTATTTCATCGTTTATATGTTTTTATTAACTTCACTATATATTGCCCCTTCTATCTCTACAAAATCTAATCATACCATAACGAACATATACGGCTACGTGTGTGGTACGAGCCAGCTACCTAAGTCATTTAAAGTTCGTTCGTGTATATACATACATTTATTTCGTGTTCTCCTTGAACGCAGTCATGAATACATTGTATTGTGTTATAGTATGTCTCAACGTTCGGCTCGACTTTTTCACTATACTTTGTTGTTCACCGTCCCTTCTTCCCCTCTTCTCCCTCCCAAAGCTCCACCACGAGTGACCTCCTTTCCCCCCCCTCCACCTCTGTAATATTATGGTACTTGTGACTTACGAAGCACACTCCGTCTCCCTTCTCCATCGGGTGTGAGATGTTAATGTCACCATCCTCATATGTTTGGAAGTCCCCCCCTTTAAATTCCCCCCTCTCACTCAGCAGACACACTATCGTAACGATAGAGTCAGTGTCGTAATGCCAGTTATCTACTAACCCTCCTCCGACTTCATACGTCCAGACTTCAGCTACGCGAACAGTCAGGCTCCCGCAGCCGCCATTGAAACCGCGAAGCGGGCCGTCTTCTTCACACCATTTAGAATCTCGAAGTGCCTGCTCCGCGAATCTAATTTCCGGTGTTTCGTGTTAAAACATCGTACCCTTTTTTATCAACGGGCGAAAAAAACACACACACATACACACACCAAAAAACGCCCACACTCTCTCACCTGACGACCTTCCCTAAAACCTTAGGAAGCCTCTTCCTCAACCTCCCCCCCCCATTAACCATAATAGCGTATTTCTTAACATGCGTTAAATTCTCAAAATTATTCACCACGCGTCCTCCGTCCTCCACTTCAATCTCTCCAGCTAACTTCAAGAGTTCATGTACGTCATCGTAATCTAAGAGTTTTTTCGATACTTCTACGATAGAATTTCGGCTTTTCGATACTGATACGTCAGTTAATAACCGTCCTTTATAACCGTATTCTATAGCTTCCTCTCTAACGCCTCTCGGTATACCTCCTGCTAAAACGCTATCAAGAGCCGGCCAGAGTTTGTAAGCTTTGGTGTATTCTTTGATTGCGGGTTTGTAGGATCCTGAGGTTTCGAGGGACGTTGCGAGGTCGAGGATTTTTATAGAAGGGGACTGAGAGAGGTAAGAAGCTATTGAGGTTAGGCCGAAGTCTGACGGGACGGAAGAGGTTGAGAGTAAGGTTTTGGAGAGGTAGTTTGACCAGTCGTTTGTTGTTTTAGGGTATTCTATAAAATCAGATATTCTCGAGACGAAGGTGTCGTTGTTTGGGACGACGTGACCTCCGTTGAACTCGAACCATTCTCCGTTTGAGAAGGCGTCGTAGCATTCTCGGTTTTTAAGAGGAGGATTTTGAGTATCTTTTATACCGCTGACGTGTAATGTCCTTACTTTAGTTAGCTTAGAAGTAACAGGATAATCGACGCAACTGAATTCAAGAGATCCTACGAGTATAGCTTGTTTTAAATTAGAGGAGAAAGGCTCCAAGGATTGCTCAGATAATATGCAACATAGATGGGCTAAAGAGGCACCTTGAGAGAAACCTATGATTCCGGACGCTTTGGTTCGAGTGAATTCTAACGCGGTTGCGTGGGAAAAGTGAAAGTGTAGACGAATTAGAATAGAGCGGCATGTAACAGTACCAGCAGCTAGAGTGGGTCCTCGCCCCTCTCACCTTCGGTTATTAGCTTTATGGATTCTTCGAGACCGTAGTACTTCTGTTTCTTTTCGAAGCGGGTGTGGATTATCGAAGGGTCAGAGGGAGACATGTGGTACCATGACTTGGCGTTTTGGTAGGATCCGGTAGAGGAGGGTGGGACTGGGTGGGGTGCAGAGACGTAGTGGAGTTTTATGTTTAAGGTTTTGAGGAGTTTTGAGGAGAGGCGGGATGTCTTTGAGGAGAACAAGGAGGAGTCCTGACACCAGCCGTGGAGGGCGAGGAAGGTGCGTGGTTCAGAGGTTGGGACCCTAACAGGGGTAGTTGGGGTTGTTGTTGACGTGGACTCGGATGGAAGAAGAATCGAGGGCGTAGGAGGAGGTGAAGGAGAGGACATAATCAGCGATAAGACGTAGAAAGGACGTTCTCGTTAGTTCAAATTAAGCGTTAAAAGCGAGGAGAGCTGTTTTTACGCTTCAGAAATCACTTCGCTTTAAAGCAGATCCAATCTGGAATTGTCCTGGAATTGTCCTGGCACCCATAACAGCCCAACTTTCACAACCAATTCTCTCACCACCCGCTCCTTCGCAATAAACGAACATCCAACAACCCCTCGCCCCTAAATTTTCTCCTCAACTCAATGGTAAAAATCAAGAAGCCCAATAACATGCCGTCGCACTACCAGGCCAAAGTCCAATCGCACACAGATGTTGCGCAGGTGAGGATTCAAAGAGTTGACAGTTTACGAATCCACACGTCCGGAGCGCCCCTTAAAACAATACCCTCGTCGATTTTAATTTACATATTGGGGCGTGTAGTATTCCGCCCCCTTGTGGACTTCCTCTAGAAAACCCTTCACCCAACTTCCCCAACCCCCCTTCTCACCTTCCCTTTACCTTCAGCTAAAACAAACCCAGGCAAGCATAGCCCAAGAGGAGAAGGCCCAATACAGCGGCCGCCTCCGCCCCGGTTCTAAGCACCTCCCCTCCTCCGTCGTCTCCTTCATAGAAAAGCTCCGCAAGGCCCTCCTCAAAATCGCCATGGCCAAGGGAGGGACTGAGTTCAGTATTTTAAGGCACTGCTTTCTGGATTGGGACGCTGACAGGTCGGGGGAGCTGGGGCTGGACGAGTTCAGGAGCGCCATGAGGACTTTAGGCGTCGCGGGGCCGGATTCGGAGTTGATGGCTGTTATTGAACACTTTGACTTGGAGGGTGACGGGGAGATGAGGTGAGAAGACATGTATGTAATTGGATATTGATATCGATTTAAATTTATTTCTAATCTAACGTCATAATTGAACCCTTTCTTCTTTCGCAGGTACGAGCCTTTAGTCCAGGAGGTCGTCAAGGGGACTCGGCACTGGATGGAGCACCCTTCGACGGCGGACGTCAAGCAGTCGAGGGAGAGGAGGATTAGGGCAGCGGGAAATCAGGAGATTGTCAACCTCGATCTGGCCAAGGTTATGCTTAGCAACAGTCCCAACAAAATGGTCAACCTGGGCTCGGCCCGAGCGAAGGCGCTCATGGAAATTAAGAAGTCGGCCAGGTCGAATCAGAGCCCAGGTGAGGCACAAAGAGGCGCAAAGACGCTAACAGGTCGGCAGCAGCAGTCTCTAACCCAACCCCCTTCGCCCTCGTCGCAGGCTCGGCAAGGTCCAAGATGTCAGGCATGAGTTCGGCGCGGTCTAACTTCTCCACGAGTAGCACCGCCGCGATTGACGCTCTCAAGAAGCAGTTGGAGGAAGAGCGCATGAAGAGAGAGGCCGCCGAGAGAGAACTGCAGAGCATCAAGGAGGAGGCGGGGACCGTGGAGAAGACTAAGGAGGAGTTTGAGAAGTTCAAGGATTTCGTTGCTAAGGGGTGGAATAAATCGCTGTAGAAAAATGTTAAAAATATCAAAATCATGTCAAAACGTGTAAAATAGAGTTTAATCATAATCGCGTTGTAGGGGGCAGAAGGTGGGGGGAGGAGGCAGACAGGTTAGCTTGTGGGCTTTCCAGTTGGCTTTCTGACACTGCAACGAGAGCAGCAAGAATTTAAGATTGGGTTAGATAATAATGCAGCCACGCCGTCGATTCCCGTTCGTTCCTCCTCACCTCTCTCGAGCAATACTTGGCAACTTGGCAGCGTGAACAAGTTAGGAGCTTTCTCACGCTGTCATCCTTCATTCTTCGGCAATGCTCGCAAGCGGGAATTGGACTAATACATCCTGGGTACCATCTTAAAAAGCCATCTTTGCAGTAATTCTGGCTGTAGTCAATTTCTACCTTGTCGGCCTGTTGAAAAAAAGGGTTAGGATTTGAATTGCAGTCCTCTCCTCTCTCCCTCTCACAACTCACATCTCCCAAAAAGTCTTCAACTCCACGGCTGCCAGTGTCAACCCAGTAAAAATCTTTAAAGCCCAAGACGAGAAGGTCGGTCCTTGAGCCAGGCCTGCAACCGTACCACCCAGCGCCGATGTAACGAACCGCAACGCCTCTACTCACTCCGTCGTACAGGCATTTGCTGCCGACATCCGTATCATGATCGAGAATCCAACCGTCCTTCCGTGCCGCCACGTAGGACTCGTTGAACTTCGACAAGGTTGGCTGGTACAACAGCATCTCCACCGCATCCCCCATCTCCCCGAGGGGATCATAATTTCTGCAACGATGAAGATGATTAGCGTATTCAAGATCGAGGAGATAGAATGGCGAAGAAAGGTATACGAAATATATACGTCCCTCACAGTTTTGGCTTCGTACCTGTTGGTTCCCTCAGAAAGCGGGCCACGCATCCATTCTGCCACTCCCTTGCCGTGCTCGTACACTCTCGGCCAAACATCCTCAGCGTCCTCCCCGGCAAATATACTCCTGAGCACAACCATCCTGGACCGCCACGACAGTCCCTGGACACCGTTGAGACCGGCCGCATCCACTTCCTCCTTCGCCTTCTCTGCCGCTTCTCTGTCGCGAAACGAAAACGACCCAAGGCTTTCGCTCTTGGGGATGTCCAACTTCACTGCACTATAGATGAATATGTTGCAAAGCGTCCGCAGGGTCTTGGTATCCCTGGGCATAACCATGCCGTAATCTAACTTGCTGCGGTTTGCCATTGCTATGGAGAGCTGGGGCTCGCTATCCCCGTAATCGAGATTGTAGTCGTAGCTTGGATCGTATTCGACAGGTGATCTCTTGAAGAACTTTTTCAATTCGTCTTGGGTTTCTGGATTTATGTTGCCGAGGTGTTGGCCCTCCATTCTAGACTTATACTACGAGGGAGATGGGTGTGAATGATTTTATAGTACCGTAAGTTAATTTGCAGTATTATAAAGGTTTCCAGAACGAAAGCAAGCAGAGTTTTTAACTGTTTCAATTTAAAACATGGCTCCCAAAGTGGCGCCTCGAACTCCACAACAAAAGCCGGAGCCGGATTCCGACTCTGATGACGCGGTCTCGGGCTCTACACCCATGTTCGGCGTAACCCCAACCCCATCCAAGGCAGAAACTCCAACCCCTGTGGCCCATGCAGGCGATCCTACTAAAGAGACAACTGCTGGGGCCCCGGTGACCGAAATAGCGCCGGCGATAGCGACGAAGCAGCAGCCCCCCCCTTCAACCCCTCCCGCGCCGGCGCCAGTACCAGTGCCGATGCATTCCCCCGACAGGCCAGCTCACATTGACACTGGCTTCCAGGACGCCTCCTCCTCGCAACCTCCCCCCTTGCCCTTTTCAGCCGTCGGAGTGGTGAAGTCGCTCATGGCTGCGCCCTCGGCGCCGGCTCAGGCGACCGCCGCGGCCGCTTCGGACGTGAGGCAGCTGGTACTTAGCGATAGCAATCTGTTGAACATTGAGGGATTGGAGCTGGAGAGGTTCACATCACTCCAGCTCGCGAACTTCGCGTTCAATCACATAAAGACAGTTGCCCCCATCTCCTCCTCTTCCCTCACGTCCTTGACTAACCTGACAGGTGAGAAATGAATAGGAGCGTCAGTACTGCTAGAAATAATTGCTGCTACTTATTCTACCTCGTCACTTCTTTGCTCTCGCAGTACTGGATGTTTCCCATAACAAGCTCACGAACCTTGACGGGGTCCAGAACCTCCCTCAACTGCAAGTTCTCAGAGCCCACAGCAACAAGATTGACGACCTCACGCACCTCGCCGAGTCCAACTTTCCGCAGCTGACGCAGCTGTGGCTTCACTCGAATGAGATTGAGGCGCCGCACTTGTTTCACTTGTCCGTCGGGTTTGAGAAAATGGGACACGCCCTGTTTCACGCGAACCCTTGCTGCTCGCACTTGAATTACAAGGAGGTGCTCCTGTCTTCCTTCCCGTCCATTTCTACCTTTGACGGGAAGGTGGTGAGCGAGGAGGAATTGGAGGAGGCGGCGACGTTTTATGAGTCAACCGACGGCAGGACAACTTTCCACAAGCTCAAGTTTGATCTGATCCAGGTGAGATGAGAGACGGGGCTAGCGTGTGACGAGCGAAGCGAGTCGCAAAAGAGGAGGTGTTTATAGCATTAGAAATCGTTATGAAGTCGGCAGCAGCTTGTCAAGAACAGAAGTATTTGGCGACGAGCGTCGAGATAACGCGTCCCTTCATTCCTTTGCTTCATCTTGTTCTAACCGTTAACTCTCTCTCTTTCTCTCTCTTAAAATAATAGGCGTCAAAGCTTGCCTGCAATAAGACGAAGATCGTCTTGAAAGAGACGGGTGTAGGGAGTGGCGGCTCTCCTGTGATGGCGAGGAATGGGTCGCTGGCCAGGCTGAGGAGGGTCAAGAAGGCGAGGGAGGCGGCGATGGAAGCGCAGATCCGAGAAGTCAAATCGCAGTCAGTCGTAGGAGGGGCCAAGTCAGTTCGGCTGAATCTAAAAGCCAAGAGCAAGTCACCCGTCAGGAGGAAGGCTCCTAAAACTACCTCGGCGATTTCACCTCCGCGAATGTCAGAAGCCGACATGGCCACAGGTGAGAGGTTGCTACTACCTACCCACGACTACGAGGCGCCTTAACTAACACTCGTCACAGTTTCAATTTCCGACTGCCTGAGCATGCTGCCGTCCTTTGACGAGAAGAAGGAGGAGGCCGCTGCCTCCACGTACGTCGCCCCTCGGCCCCGAGGCCTGAAGCCAAAAAAAGTCAAGACCAGAACAACGATCAAATTCGCCCCGGTCAACTGGCAAGCTTCAATGGACACCTCATCACCAAGGTCGCCCAGGTCGCCGAGAGTTACAGAGGACGAGGACGCAGAAAACCACTCGCCTGAGCCAACTGCGAGTCCGAGGAAGCCTTCACCAAAGCGCCTCGCCCCACCAGTGACACTAAAGTACCCCTCCGGTTCCGTCGCCCTTCAGTCGCGCTCCTCGACCGCCACCTTCAAATGGCCCAGCGGCGGTATCGCCGTCTCCCGCCTCGAGGACCGCATAACGGCCTCGTACCCCAACGGCTCAATCGCATGCACCTTCGACAGCAATTCCAACGGCAACGTGACTTACCCCGACGGCACCACGGCCCTAAGCTTCAGCCCCGCCACCTGCCTCCACTTCTCCAAAAAGAGCAAAGGTGAGGAGCGCAACGGCCATTATAAACGCCACTTTCTTCTAACTCATGGATGTCAATCTGAATGCAGGCAAAGTCGACGTCCAAACAATAACCACATCCTCCCCCCCCGTGAACATAACCCTCTCTAAGGAGCTCGCCGTGACCTTCCACCCCAACCCCCTCCGCATAAACGTGTTCGTAAAATCCAAGAACTGCCACTGCAAATTCTACGCCCCCAACACTAAAAACGGAAGCGTAGTTGAAGTCATCCAAGGGAAAGGCGACGTTTTAGGACAACACGATAAAAAGGAAAGGAAGCAGAAGAAGAAAGATGAGCCCATGGAACATGGGGATTTTCTGAGCGCCATCAGCGCCGCCGTAGCAGGTCTATAGGTGTGTTGTCCGTAGGGTCCATTTAATAAAATAAAATAAAACGACCCAAATCGAGACCAAATCAACTTCACCTTAGTTAAGCGTTTCTTTATGTCAGTATCCTGCGATATTCTATTTCGCCCCCTTGTCGCGCAACAGCGTGGCAATCTCCTCATTGCCTGCTGAGATAGCCGCGGCCAGCGCGGTCCGTTCACAAGTGCAGCACTTGTTATAAAGATTCACATCGACGCCTCTGTCGAGCAGCAACTTTACAACCTCGGTTTGACCGCTACTTATAGCCATCATCAGCGCTGAACCACTGTAATTGCACATGTGATTAATGTTTGCCCCACTGTCCAGCAGCCACGCCACCGCAGCTGAGTTTCCCTGACTCGCCGCCTCCGTCAGCCCGGTGTCGTCATTGGAGTCGTAGCCCTCGTCATTGACAGTGGCGCCATCTTCCAGAGCTTGAATCATCGCAGCCACGTCGCCTTTGGTCTCTTGAACGACCTTGTGCATGTTTGCGGGCATGTTGATAAAAGGGGGGGATTGTTCTTGTATATAGCGCGGCAACAAATATCCACGTGAGCGTCAACAGTTAATATAATCAAAGCGTTTTCTTGTGAGTTAGGATCTGATAAAAGCGTTTTAGCAATATTGTGCAGAAAGAAGGTTATGATAAGCCCGGAATACTAAGTTTAGGTATTTGGGAGTTGGGAAAGGAGGACTCTTTTTTTTGCTGCTGATCTCCTGGGATAATTGCCTCCGCTATCGCGAGTGATATACATTTACTAATTGTGCAAACCAAGGGCTAAAATCCGCTAATTTTCACCTACTGCACCGGTTAAGAGTGCTGGCCGTCCTTCAATCTGCCTTCCAAAATTTACCCACAAATCCAGCCTATGTCCGCCCCCAACCAGGTCGTCCCATTTCCTGCCCCGGTCGGACCCTTGACCCCGAAAGGAAAAATATCTATGTTGGCCAAGTCACTGACGAGTCTGAAAGCCAGGTTCCATCACCTCGCTCATCTCTCTCTCGTGTTTGGGGCGGTACTGTCATTTAGTGACGTAGTGTGCGACTTGCTTATGATAATCGAGTTCAGGAACAGCAAACAAGAAGGAGCTGCTATCGCAACAATTGCGAGTCTTGCAACTTCGTTCTTCTGCCAGAGCCTCATAGTTTTGGTGCAAAATAAAAAACAGAGCAAGGGAGAGTCACTGCGAGAGGCTCTGTACGTTATTACTTGCATCAAGCCTGGGGTCGATACCTTTCGGGTCATATCTAAGCAGCCTCAGCGGCCGGGCACCGTTTTCACTCCACTTAACGAAATGCTATACATCCGCTGTGTTGAGCTTTTCACGGAATGCATCCCGAGCACGCTGATCCAGGGAATATCGTTCTTAAGTCGCAGGTCACCAGTCGCCGCCATTTCGCTCTTCTTAAGCGTGATGACCTCGGCTTTCATAGCAGGTGAGAGCTGAGAAGATGCGTGGCATCTACGTTCATCGCCGCGTACGTCAACTTCTTCGCCATTTCTAATTAATAATATCGACGGCCGCTCGTTGCAGCGTCAGTGTCCATTGAAAAAGACGTCTCCGAAAAGTCTAGACAGCAGGATCCTACCTTCTACGGCTGGGTCCCTCTAGGATCCATGTTTCGCACTTGCGTAGTCTGTCTCCTAGTTTTCCTTTTCTCCGCCTGCCAATTGACGCTAAAAGTGTTTGCGCTGGCCCTCTGCAGCCTTGAGTCTCCGAAGATCATTTCTTTGTACTTGTTGATTGAAATTGGTTCGCTCTTGGCTTTGAAGATTGTCCGCAACGATCTTCTGTTCTACTGGCCCATACGCAATAAAATTGCTTGGTGCGCGGCTTCGTTAATTATCCACACCGCCTGTAAATGTTTGCTCGACTTCACTGGGCTTTTAGTGCTCCGTCAACCTGAAAAGCTCGGTGGCGCTTACTTTACAAGTGTGCTGTTGTACAGTCCGCTCGTGTGCTTTTACTTTGGATATCGGTACTTGACATATGTCTCTACCCCAGACGTCTCTACCCCAGACAGTTTTAGCGCCAACATTGTCTACGGCGTCATCGGATCCCTCACGGCAATCCAAGTTGCATCAATATTGCTTTTCCTATCCATCATCGACAGAAAGTACTGGAAGAGCTTCACCTCCTTTGAGACGGGTCGGCAGGCCGTCTGCAGAAGGTTCCTAGAGTGCACACAGCCAGACGAAGACGGCATCCGCCTAAAAGTATTCAAAACTCACCAAGACTACTGGAAGCCTATTGAACCCTCCGTCCGCTTGTGGTTAAACTCTCGCCTGACTACCTGGTACAAAGAAACTCCTGAGTTCTGGAACCCTGCAACGAAAGCTATGATCCCGGACGATCTTGTCGATGATCTGGATCTGCTCAAGAGGATCCAAACAGAAAGAAAACAAAAGAAGAAGAAGAAGAAGAAGAATGAAAACGTAAAATAAAAACAAGGAACATCGAAAACGACCTACAAAATAACGCAATAAATTAGACAATCAACGTTTTTTTTATTTAGCAATCATAAACTCTAACATTCTTCTGCCATTTCTTCGCCAACCTCGCTCCATCCCCCGTGGGGCTCGAGAAAGCCACCTCCTCCCTCTTAACCTCACACCCGAAAACGACGCTCTTACACATCTGATCAAGCAGTTTCGTCGCGACGCCTTTGGAGCGTTCGTTCGAGTGAACCCATATTTGGCGGACGCCGATTCGGGAGGGGAGAGGGGTGGAGGAACGGAGGAGAGGGGAGGAAGGGGAAGGGGAGGAGAGGAGGGAGTAACAGGAGGATAAGGGGTGGACGGTTAGGTAGCCGACGCAGCGGGAGGAGGAGTTTAGGTAGATGTAGGTTGTTAGGTGGGGGGGGATTTCGTCGTCGCAGAAGCCCATTTCTGAGTCGACTATTTTCTTCACTAGGTCGAGCTTGGCGTTGGAAGTTTTGAAGGAGAGGATGGGGGAGGAGGACTTAGGGTTTGGGAACTTCACGCCGAGCTTGTAGGGGGAGCAGGTCTTCTGGTGGGAGAGGACTTCGGAGGGGATGGAGGGTTGGTACATTGTGTTGCAGATGGGGCAGGTTAGGGATTGGTTGAAGGTGGATTGGCCAAAGTCGAGGTAGTATTGGGTGTTATTATTATTATTACTATTACTATTATTATTATTTTTGTCTGGCGAAGAGCGAAGCGCGAAGCAAAGCGATGGGTTAAAATTGGGGAATTGGGATGTGAGTGTGCTTGTGATTATTTTGAGTTAGTGGTGGAGTAGTAGCTCATACCTGAGTTAGTCTTTGAGTTAGTCGTTGACTTGGTCTCCTCGTTCGAGGTCGGCACGGTTGAGCACGTCTTCTTTATCAAACGATTCGTGGAGTTAGAAGACACGGGTTTGAAGAAGGAGGTTATGGACTTTCGCTTTTGAGAGGGGGGGTAGGATGTAGGCGTCGCAGTAATGGAGGTGGAAGAGGAGGTGGAAGAGGAGGTGGTGGAGGATAGGGAGACAGTGGTAGAAGTTGTAGTAGTGTACTTGACGTCGGACTCGACGTCGTTCGAGTCTTTGGTGTCGCCCGAATTTGAGCCGGCGTTGAATAGGTCATCGAAGTCCTTCTCAGACTTAGTTACCTTTTTCTTCCCTTTAGGCTCATTTTGCACGCTGTTTATTAAAGATACACCTAGCTGAACGCGCGTGATGGAAGGGGTCACGCTTGGAACGGGAGGCTTGGACGAAGGCGTGGAAGAGGAACGTCCGAAGGATTGTCGTTTGCGCTTGGATGTGGGAAACATTTGGGTTGGGAGGGAAAGAGTAGGAAGCTCTAATTAATGATTGTTATAGGCGGAATATAGGCAAAATATTGGGTGTTATGGGAAGAATAAAGCCTTGAGAGTTATACCAAAGAGCGCGGTTAAATGGCGACTGCTGCTTGAACGTTATTTAGGGCAGGAGGGAGGAAATGGGATTTGACATTTTCCCTGCGAAAACAATTTGCGAAATTGACATTCCTGTCGCCCCCGCAGCGTTGAATATTGCTCTCCGTTACTTTGATTATAGATACATCTCAGATAAACTACTCGAACTTCACCATCGAAGTCTTTATAGACCCTAAATCTTCCATTCCTCAAAAAGTGCCTCCACGGCTCCCCTCCCTCATGTCTTCCCCCCCCACCTCCCTCGACTCCCGCTACAAGCTCGGGCGTACAAAAATCTCAACCTCAGACATAACATCAATCGAAAAAGGCATAGAAATACTAGGCACGCTCTTGAGGGCAAGCATCGATAAGAACGGTGAAAGATCGGTGAGTGAAAGGAAAAATGGCGTAGGGAACGGAGGCGTTTTATATTTTAGCTGAACCCTGTCGCTTTTTTTTTTTTGGTGCAGGTTGAGACGGCGGTTTTGGCTTACGAGTACGGCCGTGGTTTACTTCGTGCTGTAACTGTCCGTCGTGAAACGCCTCAGTCAGAAGAATCTGAGAAGGTCGAGAAGTTCGAGAAGGAGGAGGACGAGGAAGACAAGGCCGAAACCAAGAGGAGCGACGAGGAGGATCTAGGGATTGCGATGGAGAATGTTGAGCTCGCGTGGGAGGTTTTTCAGAGGAACGCGGAGTACGAGGTCAAGGTGAGTAGTCGGTTTTTGGTTTGAGGGTGTAGTTTTAGTTTTTGTTGTCGTTGAGTGATCTAACGAAACAGAACAGGACGCAGACAACAAGGGCGAAGAGTCCGAACCTCCTGCGAAGAAGATGAAGGAAAAGGAGTTCGTCCCTCAGTACAGCTCTTACTGTCTCTCGAACCTTGCTCGCGTGATGATCGGTCACGGCGACCTCTGCACAGCCATGTCCGACTATCAGAAGAGTTACAAGAGTTACTTATCCGGCATGACACTCCTCGAGGCCGACGTCGAGAGGCTCCAGAGCGTCGAGAAGGTCGTCAGGTACAGGAGAATCGTCGACTGCTTGGTGTGCGTGTGCGAGAGTTTGCTGGGGATTGAGGGGGATGTGGAGGATGCGGACGGGGAGGTTATTATCGAGGAGAAGGAGAAGATGGAGACCATTCTGGGGTATTACACGGCTGGGAGGGAGAGCCTGCAGAAGTGCGTCTACGCATTCGGGGAGGGCATCGGGGAGGGGAGGAGGGAGGAGCTAGAGGAGGAGAAGGGGATGGTCTGCCAGATTAGTGTCTTGCTAATGGCGGTGGAGGGGAGGATCAGGGAGAGGGAGGCAGAGTTGAAGGAGGCGAAAGAGACGAAGAAGGTGAAGAAGGGGGAGGTGAAGGGGGAAGATGGGAAGAAGTGATGGAGCAATTGGCGGTTTGTGTGCAGGCGTGAATTAATATTTTGTTGTAATAAATGTTCCTTTTTTGGTTTTGCTTGCTTGGTTTGAGGTTAGGGTTAGGGTTATTTAAATGGTGTTCCTGTTAGGGTTAGGGTTAGGGTTAGGGTTAGGGTTAGGGTTAGGGTTAGGGTTAGGGTTAGGGTTA
>BRXX01000226.1:9301-56295 GCA_030267905.1 Triparma verrucosa
GAGGGTATCGAGTAATTAGTGAGTGAGTCACGCTTACGCTGTAAAGTCGTTCCACTCTTTTATCGTAAAATGTTTTATCCGTCAGTCAGTAGTACGGCTATACTCAACTACTCACCATCGCTATCATAAGTACTAACATAATCCATCATCTGCTCTTCGACCCTCTGAGTCAAGTATTTATTACGTGCTGTGGCGTATGATACCTTTTAATGGTGTTAGAATGCTGCTTTTGTTAGGGTATTCAGAATGCGCCGAAAAAGGTTTAAATGTTTCAGAGGTTAGGGACCTCTAGCGGCGTGTAACGTACCTTACACATACTACTTTTCTTAACAATATCAGTAACATCTATAGTTTCTCTGTTCGTTATTTCGCTCAATGTCGTTAGAGTTGATTTAAGGGATTGTAAATGAGACATGAGGGATCGTTCGAATGAAAACACCTTGAAAGGAAAGTTTAGGATAAAAGAGGAGACGGCGCAGCGAAAGGGTTAGAATTAAGACTACAACAACAGTAGAGGTATGCGGGAACACGTTGACGTGTGAATAACGATGAATGTTGCGGAGATCGTACTGTTAGGGTACTTTCAAATTGACAAAGGATTCACTTGGAAAAATGAACCAAAAAATGAATTCGTCTGGAAATTATTCAAAGACAATTCCTGCTGTAATTCCTGCTAAATCGAACCGACTTTCAGGCTTAAAAACGATTAATCCGACTACCAATTATAACATAATCATCCCGGCCACAATTTCAAATAATATACATCGTCTATATTTGATTATATTTACCCATTAGTGAAGTGGTTCTCGAGGAGCGACGACATCTCACAGCATTGTTCTGATAATAGACTGATAATAATAGAGACTGATTGATTAGGTACGATGATTTGGGGGTTAGTGGTGGTGGAAATTAATAGTGTGCTCGATGATGAAATATTTAAAACTCAACAAACTTGTCTGACTATGGCGACTTTCATGGGCAAGCCCGTAAGAGAAGTGCTTTGAAGAGAGACCAGTATCCCCATTCTGTGTCCCCAATAATGCGACTGAGAGCACACGCTTTGATGTCAACGTTCGTCGTCCCCATCGTCATTCATTTCTAACACATAAGCTCGCTTTCACGTCGTGCCGATGTTTCTGTTTTGGAACTTGGACTTTCAGGTGAGCAATGACGACGAGGGTGTTGTTGATTTAACAGTGTGCTCGATAATGAAATATTTAAAACCTTTCTTTTAGGTCTGACTACGGCGACTTCCATGGGCAAGCCCGTAAGAGAAGTGCTTTGAAGAGAGACCAGTCTACTCACTTAGTGTCCCCAATAATGCGACTAAGAGCACAATCATTCATCCGCCTCTCCTTCTTCATCCTCCTGAAAGAATCGTCTCTAACATAGTAACACGCGCCTGCTCGCTCCACTCTCATTCCCACTGGTTTCAGGTAAGGTCGGAGGAGGAGGGAGAGGAGGGAGGAGAGATTCGTGCTCGATGATGAAATATTTAAAAGCCACAGAAAAAATCTGACTACGGCGACTTCCATATGCTGTTTGCGTAAGAGGAGCGCTTTGAAGAAAGTCCAGTACGTTCTACAGTGTCCCTAATAATGCGACTGAGAGCACCCACAAGACCCCCAACGCCATTCACTTCGCCTCGCTTTCCCAACGTTCTGACCACACAATCCTCCGTCCCATTGCCCCCCCCCCCTCCTCCCACCCCATCCCCAGCAACCATGTCCGCGGCCTCCTCCTACGACTACCTCTTCAAGATCCTAATGATCGGCGACGCCGGCGTGGGTAAGAGCAGTCTCCTCCTCCGTTTCACCGACGAGACCTTCGACGAGCACATCCAGTCGACGATAGGGGTAGACTTTAAAGGTGAGCAATTTCACCTGAGCGCAGAGCGAAACAATGTTAAGGTTGCCGGAGACCCTGTTTGCCCTCACAACTCACAACTCGCATGTCTCTCTCTCTCTCTCTCTACAGTCAAACACACAACCATCTCCGACAAGAGGGTCAAGCTCACGGTATGGGACACGGCCGGTCAGGAGCGATTTCGAACTCTAACCTCCAGCTACTACCGGGGCGCGCAGGCCGTGCTCCTGACATACGACGTCGGCCGACGTGACACCTTCGAGAACCTAGAGGTGTGGCTGAAGGAGGTCGACTCTTACAGTCCCAATAAGGAGGCGATTGTGAAGCTGCTGGTGGGGAACAAGATCGACCTGCCTGACGCGACAGTCGACGACGAAGAAGCGGAGGAGTGGGCGAAGAGCAACGGGATGATGTTCCTGAAGGCGAGCGCGAAGGACGACGAGGGGGTTAAGGAGTGCTTCGAGGAGGTGGTGAGGAAAATTTTAGAGACGCCGGAACTGCTGAAGAGCTCGGCGCCGGGGAGGCCAAGGATCAAGCTTCAGCCCAAGGCGCAGGAGGAGGCGGGAGGGTGCTGCTAGACTGCTAGAAGAAGAAGGGAGTTATTTTTTGAGAGAGAAGCGGAGAAGAAAAAAAAACAGTGAAGATGAAGAAAGGTTTTGAAGCTGAAAGAGAGATGGATTTGCTTTTGTTCCTTCGTTGGATTTGCTTTTGTTCATTAGTTCGTTTTCACCCCTTCCGTCCCTTCGTCCTAAACAACGAAAACGATGCAGAAGGGGCATGCAGAAGAGCAGCAAAAAAATGGCCAAAAAAAAGTGCACTCGGTGCGGGAATCGAACCCGCGACCACACGATTAAAAGTCGTGCGCTCTACCGAACTGAGCTAACCGAGCATATTTCTTGCAAAATATTTACGTCAGAAAAGCAGTTTCACTGGGAAAGAGCTTGCTACTGAAGCCAAATTTAGGGTACAAAAAATATGTACAGCGTCTTTTCCTTCCCCAGGGCTTCCTCCTTCTCTCAACCTTCAACAATAAGCACCAATGGCGTCATCCCTTGAAGAGCTCGTTGGAAGTGAGTGCCCCGTTATAACATATGTCGTCCTAACGTCCATAACGAAGAAATTCAACGCATCTCTGCGACGCCTCTGCCTCTAAATCATATATTTCGGCCCTGTGCGTTTTGCACATTGGCCGCTCGGCTTTTCGGCGTTGATTCCCCTCTCCTCCGCGCCCGCCCTTTTCAAAATATATACGCCCCAGCGAACTAATAAATTAAGCGCATTCTCTGTGACGCCTCCGCACCCCTCCCACCCCACCCTGCCCGTAATCACCCCAAATACCCTTCCCACTCACCCCCGACGCTCCCTCCCTCCCTCTGCCCCTCTGTCAGAAAAAGTGTCGGTTGTGTGCGGCGACGGGCGTAACCTGATAGGAATTTTGAAAGGTGCGAGAATCCAACCGGTGAAGCCGAGTGCTTCCCCCTCGGCTTCCCCCTCGGTTTCCCCCTCGTGCGTCCCCCTCTTCTTCCCCCTCGGCTTGCCCCTCGGCTTCCCCCTCGTGCTTCCCCCTCGTGCTTCCCCCTCGTGCTTCCGCCTCGGCTTCCCCGCAGTACTCTTCGCTTCTTTGTCGTACGCTCCTTGCTAACTCTTCGCTTCGCTCCTCCTCCGCACCCTCCCCCCCCCCCACTCCCCCCCTCGCAAAACAACAGGCTACGACCAAGTCCAAAACCTCGTCCTTTCCGAAACTCACGAACGCTCTTACTCTCAAGAGGCCCCCGTGGAGTTGATCGACCTTGGCCTCTACATAGTCCGCGGTGACAACCTCGCCCTGATAGGAGAGTTAGGTGAGATCAGGAATATGGCCGATTCCGTGCCTACCACACACACACTGCAACAATGCAACTTTCAATTCTAACTCCACACGACTCCACTCCGCAGACGAGGCCGCAGACGCGCAAATGGATTTGTCCACCATACGGGCCGACCCTCTCAAGCCTGTCGTACACACTGCCATTTAAACCAAAAATATCTCCCCAACACATCGTCTTCATAAGATATCTATATAATATACACAAATTGTTTGAATAGCTTGTAGCATATAAAAACTAAAACAAACCCATCTACTTCATATTCATTCTTCTTTTGACGTCTTCTTTTCAAACTATAAAAATAAACATAAAGCCCTCTCTTCGTTCTTTACTTTATTTTTGCAATCGTCATAATACTATATATCAACGTCCTCCTCCTCCTCCTCCTCCTCCTCCTCCTCCTCTTCGTCTTCGTCGTCAAAGTCCATATCGCTAAAATCCTCGTCTTCGTCCTCCAAGAAAAGGTCCTCATCGACTTCTCCCTCGACGCCTTCACCACCTCCTTCGACTTCCAGCTCCGCAGCGCGAGCTTCTAAGGCTTTCATGTCAACGACGCCACCTGTCTTGCTGCTGAATATATCGTACCCCGTCAACCTTGAATCCTCCGCCTCCCTCTTTCCCTTCTCGAGCTTCCCCTCCCCACCCTCCCTCTCCTCCCTCTCCTTCTCCCTGCCGTCCGCAATCTCCTTGTCGAAGCCTGCTTTCCAAACCCTGCGCGCGCAACCCCGATCAGTGTTAGATAAGATAATCGAAAATTGCGTTAGATCTGAGCCGGTTACAATCACAACATCGAAACCAGCCCCCTTCCCCCAGCTTCGCTCCCTCTACGCAACAATATTCTAACTCGTCGCTTCGCTCCTCGCCCTTCCTCGCCCTCACCTAAAGTTCTCCTTCGTACACGGTTTCCCCTCCTTCCTCTTCTGCAACAATTTAGCCTCCTCAATCTCCGCCTCCGTAATCTCAACCTTCTCAACCTGCTCCTCGTACCTCTTCTCAACCTTCCCCTCTAACTTCGCCTTCTTGTCGGCTTCGCGACGGAGCATTTGAGCGTACATTGAAGAATCGTCTTGGCCTTCGACATTGTGTGATTCTAGCCATTCTCTGATCGACTCGGCGACGGTGAAAAGGACGGGCATGCCGAGATTCTCAGAGCAGGTTGAGCTTACGAGGGATGTTAGGAGGGGCTTCTGATCTAAGGAGAGACCTAAAACCGTAGAACGTAGAAAAACAATGGTGTGAGTACACAATGTGCTGCGTTATTCCAAACGTCAATTACGAACGAACGCCCTCACCTTTATCCAAAACGACGTCAATCTCAGGCTCAACCTCCGGGTAAGTCTCAGGTATGTTAACGTCCAACGTGACGCCGATAAAGTTAACGTCGTCGCCCTCACCCTGGAGGGGGATCAACTTTATTGTTACGTGGGTGGAGGAGAGTTTCGTGAAGTCGTCGAGGAAAATTGATTCGAGGGCCTGGGGAGAGGGGGGGAGGGAGGGGTCAGTTGGTAGGGAATCGCGAACCACGGCACAACATTCCCCACTAGTTCGTTGTACGTCGATCCTCCCTCCATCCTTCGACGTGAAGAAGTGTGAACAATATAAAAACAGCTCGGGTTCTCGGTCGCTTCGCTCCCTCGGCTGCGTGCTCCCTCGGCTGCGCTCCTCGGCTTCGTCCCTCGGCACTCGCTATCGATATCACTCGGGCCCTCACCGCAAGCGGCTCAGGAGGTCGCTCCTCCCCCCACATTTTTGTTCTCCCCCACACACGCACGTTCGCACGTTCGCACCTCAAACTCCATCTCCTGCTCCTCTGCATAGTCCATCTTGTCTTGTGAGCTGTCCGCACTGTAGTGTGTACGTTTTTGGTTTTGAGCCTTCGTGTACTTTTTTTCCGAGATTTGTGCAGAAAAGCCAAAAGGCCTGAAATGCTCCTGACCATCTTTTCGTTTCGCAACTATATTTCTTCAATCAATTTTTGTCTAAATACGCCAATTTGATACAATTGTATTTAGTCTACTGCCTTATTGATAACAATAAATCGTGATTTATTATAAAGGCTGTTGTTGTCGTCGTCTTAATTTTGATAAAAGGTCCTCTCTCTCAAAACTTAGCTGGCCTCGCCGCCGACTACAAGTCACCTTCAATTGTCATATTTGTGTGAAATAACGTACACTATATACTATATATTATATATATTATGATACCATCTATATCACAATGCTCAGACAGGGTAAATAATTCAACAATAACGTTGCTTAATACAAACAATGAGACACTAACTGCTGCTATTCCTGCTGGAGGCATCATCGGCCAGACCCACCCTCGTAAAACTCCACAAAATTCACCTCTTAATACGCAACGTACTCTACCATCACCCAATCCTACGCCTCGTAAACGTCCATTCACCACACTACCAGTTAATAATAATAATAATAATTCATTTAAGCCACCATTACACCAACAACAATACCCACAGTATCAGGTTCCGACTAAGAATGAGGTGAGCACAAGCAATGATTACTACAATACGCCGACGATATAAAGAACATATTACAAATTCAAATACGACACACGAGCATAATGTCAAATATTAAATGTCCGACGCAGTCGCTCCCTCGGTTATCTCATCAATGACTGGAAGAACACCTTCTTCAACGCTTACCCCTTGTCACCGAACGCTAACACTTCACCAATACTTCACATTCCCTCAAAACGAACAATTACTCTTCCATTCAGCAGCCTCCGAGCAACCCTCCCATAAAGAAAGGTGAGAACGTGGTGTTACTGCCACCCCCCCTTCCCGTCCCCTCCCTTCCCCTCCCGATTCATGTAACGGGGATTCAGAACGTCTCCTAAGCACACTAAAATTCACTTGCAATCGTTATACATATTTACGACTGTCTCGTCCGCTCGCGGTCTCTGTACTCGCAACCTCTGTACTCGCAACCTCCCGTCGCCCTCTTTCCGCTTCGCTCCATCTTCCTATTCTAACGTCCCCCTTCCCCCCCCCAACAGTCCGTTCAGCCCCAAGTCTCCGCGACATGGAAATCTGTCCTCTCCCCCCCTCCTCCCCCCCCCTCCAAATGTCAACCTCAAAATCCGTCCCCTCCAACATCCAGAACCCTTCTACGACTTGCGTAGATCCCACTGCGAACGAAGTGAGGCCCGTCAATAACGTCGATTTCGGATTGTTGACGCAGAGTAACGTTTGTTCTTTCAACGCTTTCAAGACTAACAGGTGAGAGATTCGTTCACAATTAAAGAAAGGCACGAGCTATGTGAGGGCTCTCTGTCGCTGAGCGACACTCGGCTGCGCTCTCTTGGCTTCGTCCCTCTACGCTACAATATTCTAACTCGTCGCTTCGCTCCTCGCAGCATGAACACCTCCAACCCCATACACTACATTAACGGGCCGAACCCAATGCACAATGATTCCTCCTCCGCCTCCTCCTCCGTCTCCGGATCCTCCTGCTCCTCCCTCCACTCCCCCCTCGCCCCTCCCCCCCACCCCGTAGTCTCCCACGCCCCCCCCTCCACCTCAGTCCCCCCCTCCCACGCCGCGAAACCTTCTTCGCCCACGTCACCAGCTGAAATCGTCAAGGGACTACTTAGAGAAACGGAATACCCTTATAACCCTAAACCGAGCCTCTCAGGTAAGAGCTTATCCCCCCCGACACACCACCCCTCTCCATAATAAATACAATTCTAACTCTCTTTCTCCACTCCCAGTCATGAACGTGTACAACAATTATAAAGACTACGACCTTCAAGTCCTCAAGGCCGTTCGGTCCGGGGACGTCGAATCGCTTAAGAGGATGAAGGAGGAGGGTGTCAATGTAGGGTGCTGTAATAAATTCGGAGAGAGGTGAGGAAGGAAGTGGGAGTGGTTGTAATCGGGATGGTTCGACGCTTTGGTACTCTCTTCGCTCGTACTCACACAATCCCCCCCCCCCCTTCTCCTCACAGCACCCTCCACCTCGCCTGCCGGCGCGGCCACCTCCCCATCGTAACCTTCCTCGTCCTCACCTGTTCCGTCTCCCCTTACATCTGCGACGACTTCGGTCGAACTCCCCTCCACGACGCCTTCTGGACGTCCCTCCCCCAAACCGAAATCGTGCGTTTTCTATTACAAAGGGAACCTCGTTTAGTCGAACTCGAAGATAAAAGAGGCGTCACAGGTATGGGGTACGCTAGGAAAGAACACTGGAGCGTATGGGAGGAATTTTTCAAGAATGAAGGGAAGGGTTTCTTCAAGGTTAAAATGGGGGAAGGGATCATAGGATGAATCAAAAGGCGACTGAATTACTTTTAAGGGAAACCGCACCCTACAAGAGGAGAAGGCGGAGGGGGAGGAGTGGAAAAAGGAAAGGTGGAAATACAATATGGTAGTTTTATTTTGTTGGAATAGGGAACGTTCTTTTTTTTCTTAAGGTTTCTTAAGGGTTGGGGGTTATTAAATAAAAAAACTAAATTCTTTACAAACCCAAAAAACGTCAACTAACAATTCAATACCGTCCCTTACTCTCCCTAATACATGCTCTCCTCCACTCCTTCATATCAATAGGATCAGTAATATCATTAGCCTCCTCGTCCTCCTTCCATATTTTAATAGTTTTATCCGCCTCAGCCGTGATAAGTCTCGTACCAGTGACGTCGAATTCCGTAGCGAAAACCCCGCATTCCGCGTCCAGCGAACCAGGTTGTACGACCGTCTTCGTCGACTGAAAATTATAACCTGTTTTGTAATCCCAGAATCGAATGCTACCGTTGTCGGCGGCGGAGACCATCACACCGTCGGGGTTGCAAGCCAGAGCGTTCACCACGGCGTTGTGACCGGGGAGGTTCTGTATGAATCGTCCGTCCTTGGTCTGCCATTTTTTTATGTTGTCGGCGGCGCCTGTTACGAAACTGAATTCTCGCGGGTGGCGGGTTATTGCGCGGATGCTTTTCTTGTGGTGGGTTAAGGTTGTCATGCATTTTCCGGCTGCTAGGTCCCAGAGTTTTACGGTGCTATCGTGGCTGAGACGAGCGAAGAGAGGAGCGTAGAGATTGGTGTGAAATCAACGAGTTAGAATTTAGTGGGAGGGGTGGTGCGGAGGCCGGCTACTCGTAGTTTTGGCTTCGTCCCTCGGATTTTTGCTCTCTCACCTGCCGGTGATAACTTGCGGGTCGGTGGCGTTGGTTTGCAAAGAAGCTACGGTCCCTTCATGACCTGACAGGCAGTGAATTTGGTTCTTGGTTCGGATGTCCCACACTCGGGCTACGCTGTCCCTTCCTCCAGTAATCAAAACATCAAGGGTCGGGTGGAGTTTGAGGCAGAATACGCCGGACAAATGCCCGTGGTACTGCCTGATGACTTTGTTGCATTCTAGATCCCAGCATTTCACCATTTTGTCCTCAGCGCAGGAGAACATGTAGGGGTGTCGGTCGCTCAGGGCGAGACCGCGGACGGCGTTGATGTGGCCGGTGAGGGTTAGTTTGAGGGCACCGGCGGAGGCAGTGGAGGCTTTCGGGAGGTCCCAAACTTTGATTGTCCGGTCGGCCGAGCCTGTCACGAAGAAGCAACGAGCGAAGCGATTCGTTTGGAGGGTTGTGTTGTCAGCGTAAGAAACGGCGGTGGAAACGACCGCAGCAACGTTACGTATGGAACGTCCCGGAGACGGCCGTCGATATCTCGTAGATGCGCATCTTCAGCTCGTCGCTTCGCTACTCGCTGAGCCTCACCTGTCACAAAGAATTCGTTGGAGGGGTCAACAGCGATGCTCCTAACCCAACCCAAATGCCCGCTAATAACGCTCTTAATCTTCCACGGCGCGTGCCAGTCAGGCTTGGGTATGTTGAGGTTCTTCTCCTTTCTCTCGGTGATGGCTGTGCTCGTAAGCGTGGCCTTCTTGGCGACGCCGGATTTCTGGCCGGGAAGGAGGTTCGTGGACGACAAGGCGGAGCCGGAGGGGGAATCATTGACTATTATTATTGCGCCGGTATTGTTCGTAGCGGCTTGGGACTTTGTCTTTTTGGAGGCGGCCTCGCGGGCGGTTTGGAGGGTTTGCTGGACGGCGGATGAGGCTGCGTCGTCTGCGTCTTCGTCTGTTGAGGTGACGACGGGGTAGTAATTGCTGGCTTTGTAGGTTATTTTTAGGCTGCGGCGACGGCGCGGCGACGGCGGCGGTTTGTTGTTAGCAAGTATTCCAAGTATGCAATGCTTTTTACTGTGGTCTCACCTCGTCGACTCGGCGTCGCCGCCTCCATAGCTCGTCGTGGAGCTAGTGTTAGGAGAGTACCTATTGAGCGGCACAGGCACTGCAAAGAGCTCCCTAGAACGTTTCAGAGAAGCCTTCGAAGTGCTTGACAGAGAAGTCATCTCGCGATTTATCTATAAATAGGCGTCTGCGGGAGAGCGAGGCGCGATTCTACTCGTTAGAAATTGTTTTATATTCCATACAGCGATCGACCATCGACGGCACGTCCCATACCACCACTAATGGCAGTGAAAAACGACAGTAAGCGGTTTAATCGCGCGTATTTAGCGAAGAAGTAGCTTATTGTCACAATGTACGGCCATCTTGCCAATGAAACGCCATCAACGCACCTAGAGCAAACAAAACAACAAAATCAATTCTTTCCCTCAGTGAGTGGTTTCCAGGAACTCACTCATACCGCCAGCCACAGCCACAGCCGACGACCCAGCCCTCCTCCTCGGGATGTGCGGCTCATGTGGCTCCTCCACCCCCCTCTGCAGCTATGAAATTTCCGACGTCCTTGAGTTGAGCTATATTTCCCCCGAAACCTCCGCCCCTCCCCCACCCCCGTTTACCCTCTGCATCGTCACTCACGTTTCCCTCTCCTCCGGCCTCCGCGTCCGCCACTTGGACTCCACGTCCCGTTGGATACCTTGGTATGAGTTCTGCCCCTTGAACGTCGCTAAAACAATGCAAATATACAGAGTCGACGAGAAACTTTGGACGGGTCGTCCAGTTAATGAAGACGATGAGGAAGAATTAATAGTCGGCGAGGGGTGGGCAAAACAAGCCGTCGCCCTGAAGAAATAGAAAAATATAAAGAAACATAATATATGCATATGCCGCATGCCCAACATTTGAAACATCAAAACACCTTTCTTTGTTTTAATTATTTTCTTCGATATTTTATGTTCAGTTGGCTAGTGGCTTGCGCATACCCACCTGAGTTCTTTGTAGCTACCCGACTTTATTTGCGAGATTTTTTTCAGGTCGACTATGCTAATCCAGTTGCATTGGCAGCAGTATGCGGCGCTGTTGTGTTGGTGGCGTGTTAGTGCTGTGCCAGCTAGACAAACATTCACGAATCAAATAGCTGCAAATAGACTCACCTCCCCTGCTTGTGCACATACTTTTCCTTGAGTTTCTCCTCGTTGGGAGTGTTATTCCTGAAGAATATGTAATCACAGTCGCTCATCCATTCCTTATCTTCGAACCTGCAATGCGAAAATTGGCGTTAATTTTAATGAGTTAGACTCATCGTGTGGCAGTGTTCAAAATTTAACCCCCTCAACCCCCCCCCAACACACACTTCTCACCTGCACACCAGGAAATCGCACTGAGTGCAACGCATGCGGGGGCAGACGGTTTGGGACATTATCCCGAGGCAGAGGCCGGGCTTGTATGCCGTTCCGCCGCAGCACACAACTTTGCACTTTTGCTTGGAAGGGTTAACACTTGAGGCGGTGAATTTTGAGGTGGAGGGGAGGGTGGAGACCACGCTACTCGTCGCACTACTACTGCTGTTGCCAGCGTCCACACCCCCTCCAATACTTCCTCTTCCACTACCCATACCCATACCTCCTCCGCTAAATCTATTATTACTATTGTGTAAACCTCCGTTCGTTCCCAAAGCCTTCGGCAAAGGCGTAACGTTGCTCTGTTGTACCGTCGTTATGTCCGGGCCGTCGTCGTCCCCGAGCTCGGCGAGCAGCGAGTCCAGGTCGCTGTCCTTCGACCGCTGGGTGTCGTTGCCCCCCCCGCCATCGGGGCTGTCGTCTTCGTCCCAGTCATCCCATGAAGATGCTTGACCTCCTCCTCCACCACCGCCGCCGACCATTAGGGGATTGTGCGGTATCGAACTCCCCCCCACGCTTCCCAAAACTCCACTGTTGATATTGGTAGTGTCGTTGGAATACGAGAAGCCCCCTCCACCTCCACCTCCACCTCCACCTCCTCCCCCTGACCCTGCCCCTGCCCCACCCCCACCCCCACCTCCTCCAAGGGCCGCGCTGGCGCTGTGCATTATAACCCTCCTACTCCCTCCACTAGCCCTGACGTGCGCAGCGACCCGCGGATGAACGCCACTTCCGTGGCTGCTCCCACTGGACAGGGGCGGACGAGGGACGAACTGCTGCAAGCTGCTCTCGGTATTCAATGAGGAGGGCTGCTGCAATTTGTAGCTCCCGGAAATTGAGGAATCGTTGGTGCGTAGGGACATGACGCCTTCGACGTCAGAGAGGAGGTCGTCAAGAGAGGACATTCACTGTGATCTGTTGGCTGTTTGGGGGGGCTGGAGACTTTACTCAAGAATTAAAACCGGTTCGATTATATATAAAAGAACGAGGCGGACCCTAGTCCTTCACGGAAGTGCAACAGTCTTGTGTAATTATGGCCCGGGTAACAAAAATTATCCACGGAATAAGATCTCAGATGCTAGCTAGGCGGAACAACTTTTGGGATTTCAGCCCCAGGTTGGGATCAGGCTCAAAACTCACCGAAGGCACAAGAAGACAGGGAAAACAACACCAAGAAACGCAATCACGCAAGCAAACCCCACTCTCGCCCTCCTCCCCAACTCTCTCTCCCCCACCCAACACATACCACACACCCACCCCGCCGCCTGCAAGCATCATTGAAAACACTCCCCATCAACTGTTACGCCCCTTGGTCGAAACCCTCCCCCCTTCCCCTCCTCTCCCCCCACCATGCCTCCCAAGCGGCCCGCCCAACGGCGGACGACGAACAGACTAGTTTCCCCCGCCCTCATGCACCGGCAGCGGGGGCTCATGTCCATCAGAGAGGTCAATGCTGGCGACGCTTCGGACTCAGATGAATCCTCCTCCTCCTCCAAGAGCTCGGACGATGAAGATCTGACGAATGGGCGCAGTAAAACTTCGTTGGACGAGATAGATCGAATCGCTAAAATGAGCATGGTCGGGGAAGGCGGCGGCAGCCCTGTTCAGAAGTTCGGTAAAAGGGCCAAGATAGATAAGTTTGGGAGCTTTGATGAGAACGAAGAGCCTGCTGAGGCGAGAGATGAAGAGAAAAAGGAGGAGCCTTCGCAGGAACAACCCCAAGCACCAAACAACAACAGCAGCAACAATAATGAACCCGATAGTAGAGTTGATAGTAACACACATAATAGCGGTGCAGAAGAAGAGAAACCGGAAACTACCCCTGAGACAGAAGAAGAAGGAGAAAAGGAAAAGGAAAAGGAAAAGGAAAAGGGGAGGGAAAATCCCACAAAACCCGCACCTATAGAACGGAAGGGTTCCATTCGCCTGCGGTCGGTTCGAAGGGAGTCCCTTGACAACAACGAGAATGAGAAGCTCTTGGCAAAAAAAGGTGAGGCAAAAGGGTTTAATAAAAATAAAAGCACAAGCAAGAAGCTGTCGTCGTTACGCAATTCTAACTCGTCGCAGCCTCTCAAGAGCATGACGGGGATGGTGATAGCGCCGATGATAGCGTCGATGATAGCGACGAAGACCACGGGGCAGGGGAGGGAGAAGAGGGTTCTGAGCGGCGCCGGAGCGTCTCGAGCTCCGCCGCAGAGGTGTACAGGCGGAATAGTTATAGTCAAGCCATTGATACATTCCACCTGTCCAAATATTACCAGGAGGCGATGCTGAAGGCTCAAAAGGGCGGCGGCGAGAGGGCAAAAACGTGGACACCTAAGCAGCGTTGGCTGAACGCCATCCACACTGTTCTTCGGGGAGTCAGGGCGGTCAACGCATTCCTGCCTCAGGCTTACAAGAAGCGGAAGGCTGAGAGGGTGGCGGAAAGCAAGAAGAAGGACGCCTGGTAAGAAGAAGCTGTGACACTCGTATTGCTATTGAAATTCTAACTCCTCGCTCGACTCGACTCCGCTCCGCATGGCGCAGGCACTCCGTCAAGAAAACGGCCGTCCAGCAGGCCGTGCAAAACAGGATGGCGATGGAGTTTAAGGTGGACGCCATGGAAAACGCCAAAAGCGTGGGGTTCGCGTTCGGCAAATCGGCCGATAGGCAGCTCTTCGAGAACTGCTTGAACATATTGAAGATGGAGCACAAGAAGAGGAGCAGGCCTGACGTGGTGATGCTCCTATCGCTCCTCAAGGGCAACGCGTTCTTTTCCAAACTCGAGTACGAGGTGAAGCTAGAGCTAGCTAGTGTGATGAGTCTCGTGAGCTTCAAGGAGGGTGTGAACGTCTTCAAGCAGGGAGACGTTGGTAACCTCTTCTTCATTGTGCTGAATGGGGAGGTGGACGTTTTCGTGACGCACATGGGAATTCAGTTCAAGGCGTGCACGTACAACGTGGGTGGGAGTTTTGGGGAGAGGTTAGTGCAGCGCCGATTTGATCATACTGTATTATTTGTTCACCGCTCCTTCATTCTAACTCCTCGTTATCGTCGCAGGGCGCTACTGACAAGCGAGCCGAGAGCCGCGACCGTTACCTGCACCGAAGATTCTGACTTCCTGATAATTGGTCGCCGGGACTACCTCCGCGTCCTTCGAGACGTACATGAGCGCGAGGCTCTCCAGAAGATCCAGTTTCTGAAGACGGTCCGCTACTTCGACATGCTCCCTAGCAACATTTGCGAAGAAATTGCGCAGAAATTCCACAAGAAGAGGTACGGAAGGAATGAGATTGTAATCAGGGAAAGTGACAAACACACCCACTTGCACATCATTAGGACGGGCGAGTGTCGGGTGTTGAAGAGGGTCAAGCTCAACGGCGAGGTTGTCTTTCTTGAGACGAGGCATTTGAGCAGCAGAGACTTCTTCGGGCAGGAGGACAAGAGGTGAGAAAGTGAGAGAAGGGAGAGGAGCGAGGTGCAACCGGGCGATTAATGTTTATATTTATCGATCTCACAAATAATTTATAATTTGATTCTCCTCCACATAGCGTCAACCAATTTTCAGTTTTGTCCCTCAGCTTCGCCGAGGTATACTCGTGCCATGTCAACGATCTCAAGAACATTGAACACCCTGAGCTGCAAAAATGCATTCAAGATATGAAAAGTTTCGCGGACAAATTTGATTACTACAACGAGGAGGAAACCTTGAAGGATGTATACAAGGAGCAGCAGAAATGGGAGGAGCGGAAAAAAGGAGTGATGGAAGATATCATGAAGTACAAGCACCGAAACAATTGACAACTTTTTTTGTTAAATGAATGTGTTGATTTTTTGGTTTCCTTAGTTTTTTCTATACCCCTTCGTAAGAGATGTATCCATCATCTCACGTGTGATTCTCACTCCTTGTAGGGGACGGACGAGTGGTGGAGGAAGATGCGGGCCTTGCCATCATCATTGCGCTTGTAACCGAAGGTGTACTCCACCTTAACCTCCTCATTCGTGGTGGCGCATGTGAACACGTAATCGCCCATTGCAATGGCGACCGGGCCGTTCAGGTCAACCGCATGGTTGTTGAAGACGACCTTGGACCAGCCCTTGCCCCCGTTGATGGCGAAGCCGGCATCCTCGTCGTAGCCGTTCTCCACGGCGCTCCCTCCAACGAAATACGACATGGCCTCTCCTCCAGTTGGCCGGAAAGGAAACTCGGCCGCCTTCGTGGGCTTGAAAAGAACCTGGGAGTGGCCGTAACCGTACAGCCTGCCAGCGGCGTCCGCGGCCTCCTTGACGTAATCGCCCTTTGCCTTGTGCACTCCACTAATGGTGGTGATAGCATCGGCCCAAGCTGCCTGCAGCTGCTCTACTTCGCTCTTCGTCACGTCCGCCTTCGTCGACGAGAACGCGCGAGCACCGGTGGCCAGGGGAGGGGTGGACAAGAGGCGACGCCTGCCCAGTCGAGCTGCAGTAGAAGAAAGAGAGGTCAACATTGAAATATTCAGAGACAGAGGAGTGGCTGGTGGGCACTAAGGGCAAGCTATAGGGTGAGGTGTGTTTTTTTGGCGGAGCGAAGCGACAAGCAGCTTTTTAAGCAACTCCAAGTTATATTTTCCAGGGGGGGGATGATCTTTTTCATCGACTTCCATCTGTCTCCACGTATCGTCCAAACTGAATCCAAGAAGAATACGCGTGAGATAGCTTCCTAAACAATTCAAAATTAAGCATTAACGCGTGTCCAATCCGTTCACTCTCAACTTTCTCCCCCCTAAAACCTTTCTCGCTTCCCTCCCTCCCGCCTGCTCGAAAAAGACTGCTCCAGAATGTACACTCCGCCTCGCCTCTCGAAGTCGTCTTACTTCCCCTCCTGTCCGTCGACTCCCTCTCCCCCTCCGACGATGGTGGCGCCGCTGGACGAGAGCCTGATTCCTAATCCTCCTCCCCCTGAGCCCCTGGCTTTTGAGTTTGGAGGGATCAGAGTTAGGCTCGACTTTCGTCGGGTGAGGCGAGACTTAAGCAGGGGCGAGGTTACTCTGTACCTGAACGGTACGACTCTGAGCGACGTGAGGACCTCCGCCACTCCGGCGATAATCTGTCAGGTGAACCCTGCATTGGCCTCGCCTTTTGTGAAGGAGTGGCAGGTATGGCAGGTGGGCGACGTCGGGGTGGGCATCGCGAGGGTGACACCGGAGGGGGTGGACGACGTGGTGGTGGGCGAGGGCGGAGAGGGCCTGCTCAGGAGGAGCGAGAGGGGCGTCGAAGGCATGTGGAGGGAGTGGAGGGAGCGCAGAGGTGAGTTGTTGTTGGTGGTGGTGATGGTGTTGGTGATGATGATGGTGCTGCTGCCGATGCTGATGCTCCTGTTGTTGTTGTTGCTAACGCCGTGGTGGACATTCACGTTTTTTGTTTGTCCGCGCAGCTGCGGAAGAACTCGCCAAGAAAGAGGCAGGGGTGTCGGCGATGGATGTGTCCATGGAGGCCGATAATGACGGAGAGATGGACTTTGAGGAGGAGGAGGTGAGAGGCGGAGAGGAGCGAAGTTGAAGCAATGTCTTGCTTGTAGCTAGTCTCCACACACTATTACCGCTACGATTCCATTCTAACTCGTCGCAGATGCCGGAGCCTGACGGAACGAGGCAGATGAGGGAGCTCCTCCTCCAGCAATCGCAGACCATCCAGGGACTCTTGAACGAACTGGCGTCCGCCCGTGAGGAGATTTCGTCCCTCAAAACACAACTGTTGGAGAATCAGGCGCAAGAGGCGCAGCACACCGTCCACCATCACGAGCGCATCCCCACGAGTAGTAGCGTTGGCGGTGGGGTTTACAGCCCACCCAAGGTGCAGACCCCCAAGTCGCCGACCACCAGCGACTACGACGACTACGAGGACGATTCGGTCGTCGTGGACAAAACTTCTCAGAGAGCCAACTACGATCTGACCAGCGGCGTTGCGAAGGCAGTCGTAGACGACGACATCCCCAGAATCCGTTACGCCTCTGACAGCGACTTCGGGGACGATTCAGGAGACGACGAGGATGGCGGCGGGGATGATGACGATTTCTACGACTCGGTTGGAAAGGGGCGCGGGCTCAAGGGAAATTTACTGAGGAGCAGGTGAGTTGAGAAGTTGAGAAGTTGGGGGTTTGAGTATCATTAAATTTACGTAATTGGCTAACTTAAGTGTTTGCAGCTACGACTTCAGTACGACCAGCGGCTTCAGCGGCCTCAGCGGGGCCAGCGGCAATAGCGACTTCAGCGAAATGAACCTGAACCGCCCCCTAGTCAATGTCATCGATGAGCCGCCTCAGACTCAGACTCAAACACAGACAAGGCAGAAATCCACGGAGGAGAAACCAAAGAAGAAGAAGGCCAAGGGGACCGCAGGGAAGAAGGCCAGGTCCAAGTCGAGGGAGGGTGGCGGAGGGGCTTCGGCGCAGCCGGACCCCGAAGCACTCAGACGATTGGGAGAAGCCTTGGCGAGGACGGGGACGGAGGGGGGGTCAACGACAACAACGGCGAGCGATTACAAGAGCCTCTTCTCTAACTTAATGGGGAAGATGGGGTAGAAATCAATCTGTCTTTGTCTCTTTAAATTACGGTTGCCAGTGAAGCCCATTTTGAACGTCGTAGCGTGGATATATATATGCAAAACAAAAACAAAATTTTCAGGCTGTTCTAAACATTTAATAACCAAACTTTTGGTCAATTTCTTCACTTTGAGACCTCTAAGAGGAATAATGAACATTTAAAAGGACAAAAAAGGGATTCGAAGTTGTTCCAAAAAATTGAACAAAATAAGTTCCAAATTGTCCTAAATGTGTTCTCATAGCTATATAAATATCCTCAGTATTCTAAATATGGAACTTATTATGTCGATAACACTTTTTATCATGAAAATCCATTGTTAAAATCAGTCAAAGCGGGATTTTCTTGAAAAATACCGAAGAGTAAAAATTCGTTGAGAGGTCTTAAGGTGAATAATATGAACAAAATTGACCACGAAAATTCCCCAGTCGAGAGATAGATATTTCCCTGGGAAATCCCTTTCCTTCCTTTTATCTCTCTGTGAACGTCCAGGGCACTGTTCGGTGGGGGATAATTCCTGCCCTCTTGAGCGCTAAACATCATGCTTTTTCTTATAAAATACAACAATTGCAACTAATTTATTTTTTACTTTTAATTTTTCTGTTTCTTGCCATTCCCTGTCCCTCCGCTTCCTCCCCCAGCCCCTCCTTTCCGCTTCTTCTTCTTCTGCGGGCCGTCTCCACCCCCCATCTCGGCTGGGATGAGCGTGACGAACCTAGCCGGGACGTGCCTCAGCGGTAGGGCTCCGAACTCGTCCTCGTCTCCTTCAAACTCTACAACTATGATATCCTCGTCCTTCCTGCAATAAGTAGTATTATCGACCACGGTAGCAGCGTACAGACTGCTCGTTTCAGGGTACACGGCGTAGACCCTGGTGGACTTCTTGGCCCTGAATCCCAACTCGGCCGCCTCGAGTAATTTCCGCGGAAGTGGCAGAATCAAATTCCTAGCAATCCTCTGCTGTGGGGCGTCTTCGCTGTCCGCGTCCTTGATGAGGACCTCGGCCAGCACGTTGTCCCTCCTGGGAGCCGGCATCTCTATTATATCTACGTACGACATGTCGCTCGGCGGCTTCCACGTGGACATCACCTTGCACAGTATCCACATGTCCCTGGACTGAAGCTTCGCCGCAGCTAGGTCGCCGACATTCAGCTGTCGCCACCTGCTGATCTCGAAGGCGCGGCGGCAGCTGCGATGAGCGAGAAATATTGGGTTAGATAATGCAGCCACCTCGTAACTTCGCTCCTCGTTGTCGTTTCTCACCTCTCCTTCTTCGATATCACGCGAGTGCCCTTTTCATCGACCTGCTTCATATAGTTTATGTCGCTCGGAAGCTTCAGCTGCTCCTTGATGAGGGAGTTGTTGACGGTCAGGGGAGAGAAAGTAATGGGGATACTGGACTTTCTCAGCTTGCGCAAAGTCGACGAGCCCATGTATGGATTGGGAGGCTCGGTGGCCGGAACCACTGGGGCGCTCATCGTAGTCTTCGCAGAATGTTGTTGGGGGGGCTGTTTGCTTCCGTTTTGGCCGATCGCTTTGGTCGCCGTTGCTGTGGAGGAGCTATTGGGGCCCAGCCCGAAGCCGTATTTTTGATTGTTCTTGACCATGAAGTTCGTTGTGTCATTGATCGCCTTTTGGAGGGAGGTGCAGAACTGGATCCCAGCGTTCAGCTCCTCCTTGATCCTCTTCATGGTGTGGGAGTTCAATATCTGCGGAGCGAGCTGCGACAACGAGGAGGTGAGAACAAAGTAGCAGTTAATGCCGAGTGGCTCCGAAGTCATCGCTTCGCTGTCTCACCTCAATCTCCCTAGTGTCCACCCCCGTCCCGTCGTCCACCAGCTCGTTCTGCATCCCATTGCCCAATCCCTTCCCCTCCTTCCCCTCGATCATCTTCATCCTCTGCTTCTTAATCTTCGTTATCACCCCGGTGCTCCTCACGAAGCCATTGGCAGCTGTGCCCCCGAGCAGGGCACGGGATATCCGTGATACTTGGAGCTCCATAGTGTTGGTGCTAGAGACCGTAACAGATTGAACTATGGGCGTGGAGGCCGTGCCTGACGAGAAGCGGGCGAGTTAATTGAGAATGCCGCCACGCATGTATTCGCTATTCTTTGTTCTTCTTCCCAAACCTCACCTCTAGGAGTCGAGCTTCCTGCTCGTGGAGTGGATTGTTTTTTAGACTTCACGGACGCATTTCCACCGGCACTGGCGACATGCCGTGGAATAACCAGAGGTGCCGGTGCCGTTATTGTGAGCGGCCCAGGGCCAGACATCGACTGCTGAGCGTTTGAGGACGATTCCATCCAAAGGTATCGAAGTGGCTGGATCGATTGATCGAAAAAAACACTTCCGATAGATTAATTAAGGACTTCGTCAGAGAGACAACCTGCAAAGCAGATATCTCACGCAATCAAAAACTCCAAGACGATAACTGCCCGGATTGGTCGAGTTTTTCAACGAAAACGAAGATAATATTCATTCATCCCAAAAAAGTCTGTGATCCTCTAGAAAACTCTCTATAGTCGATTTCTCCGTCTCTCATTAGACCCTTTCCCGACATTGTCAAACAAAGCGGCGCAAATAGAGTAATACACCAGAATCGCTGCCAAACCCTTTGCCCCGAACACAATATCCAGCCTCAAAAAGCGCCCTAGTCGTGCGTTCTCATCCACACCTACCGACCCGCACTCCGCGCTCCGTCCCAAAATGTCTGGCAGCGACGATACGGCCACAAAGTGGCTTTCGCTGTCATTGGACGTGACTCCGAGCGAGGTTTCTGCGTCCCTGGAAACCCTCACAGGCGACTATGAATCTTTGCTGAAGTCCAAACTCCCCTCGATTCACTCTTCGTCTTCGTCCGATCCCCTGGCGGCCTCAATGGACCCGCTCTCGGAGCGCCGCTCCTCCCACAACGAGAAAGACGACGAATGGAGTAAGTTCTACAAGGCGAACGAGCTCATGAACGAAGTCGGGATAGATCTCGAGAGGTTGTATCTGAACAACGTCGACCCGTCGTACTTTCAAGGGCTGGAGGGGGAGTCTCGCCAGGAGTCTCTGCGCAACGTCCTCTTTCTGGTCTGCATCCAGCTCGACAACGAAGTTGGCTACCGCCAAGGGATGCACGAGTTGTGCGGTATTGTCTGGTATGCTCTGCAATCCTCCTCCACGTTCACCTCCTCTCAGTTGGAAGCCTCGTGCTATTACATATCGAGGCACCTGATCATGTCGGTGCTGAACCTGTTTGACCCTAGACCCGTCGACCCCAACGCCAAGTACAAGCTCGGGTGCCCTCCTCCCAAAACGAAACCCGTCAACTGTTGCGAGATAATATTCGAGAAGCTGAAGAAGGCGGACGAGAGGGTCCACGACGCCATCGTCAGGGCCGGAGTGCCGCCCCAGCTGTTCCTGCTGAAGTGGACGCGCTTAATTTTCTGCAGGGAGTTCGCCGTGCAGGACGCCATTCTCATCCTTGACGGCGTGATGACGCAAATGTCATCCTCAACCCCTGACAGCTCAGGCCTGCCTTCGATGCTTGGGTCTGTGGCGGTGGCGATGGTTATTATGATTCGTGGTACGATTTTGAACGCAAGGGACGAGAACGACATCCTAGAGGCGCTCATGAGATATAAGTTTCCTGGCGGTGGAAATTTGGGAGATGGGAAGTACTCTGTGATTGGGAAGGAGAGAGTGGAGAGAATGATGGGGATTGCGAGGGACGTATGCAACGGCACCGCTCCAGACCTAACCGCCCGATCGATCTCCACCCTGTCCCCAGCGGCCCCTCCCTCTGGCCAGGCCATCGCTCAGGGCGCCGGAAACGTCCTCGATGCGCTCACCAAGACCAGCTCCAACATCATATCCCAGCTCGCTGAGACAGGCAGTAACCTGAATAGCAATTTGAATAACATGTCGAGGCCTGCGTGGCTCATGGGCGGTGGCAACGAAGGAGGCGGAGGCGGAGGTGGAGGTGGAGGAGGTGGAGGGGAGGGCGACCCCTTTGGATTGGAGGACGTCGACATCGACGAGAAAAATGTCGAACCCTCTACAAGCAATGGCGTTCCTACCCTTGCCCCCGCCCCCGCCCCGCCCACCGCCCCAGCTCCGCCTCCGGCCCCTAGCCCGGCTCCACCCCCCATGCAAGCCAAAGCTCCTGCACCCGCCAAGGAGAAGAATAATAGCGCGAAAAAATCCACGGCCAAGTCCACTCTCGATTTCCTAACGGAAGGCATGGAGAACAAGCGCCCCGCAAGAACAGACGTATTCGGCACTTTTGACGACAGCGAGGAGGACGAAGAAGTTGAGGAGAAGGGGACTGACCAAGGCGGTCTGTTTGGTTCACCCAAGCTGACTTCAGTTTTTGCTCCCGATCCTGTCCCCGCTCCAGTTGCAGTTGCAGTTGCCGCTTCTCCTCCGCCCAAGGCTCCTTCGGGGGGTCTTTTTGATGACGACGACGAAAAAGATGAAGACGACTTGTTTTCCTCCAAGCCCACTCTGAATTCCGCCCCGGCTCCGACCCCTACTCCTGCTCCTGCTCCTGCTCCTGCTCCCGCACCAGCCCCTGCTCCCGCACCAGCCCCTGCTCCCGCCCCAGCTCCTGCCCCAGCCCTACCCACCACACCTACCTTCAACACCAACTCACTGCTTGCAAATACTCTCGCTGCTTCTGTGAAAGTCCTCCAAAATTACCTCCAAGACGAAGGAGCTGGAGCGCCGAGAGGAGTTTGGGAAGCCCTGGAAAAAATTGAGGGCGTAAGTCAACAGCTGAAAGAATAAATAGAAAAACCATTAAAAGTTAGAGAAAAATTCATTCATTCACTTTCTAGCTGCTCTTGGATCACAAGCTTGCATTTATCTACAGCGCCTTTCCCCTGCACCGTGAGCTTCTTCAGAACCTCCAACGAAACGGTCATATCAACCTCAACCTGGCAACTCGCCATGTTGTCCGCCACCTGATTAAGCATCGTAAAAAAACTGTCGTCGGTCTTGTGACCTGGGTGATGACAATGCGACCAGGCGCAGTTGCTTTTTGACCCGAAGCCGTTCGCTTTGAAGCCGTTCGCTTTGCGGGTCGCTTTGACGAGGTCGAAGGCTTGCACGATCGCGGGGTGTTTGTACTTGGCCCCTCCAACATCCCAAGCGAGAGCGTTCAGAAAGTCCGCCAGGAAGACACAATCCGCACAGTCAGCTGGCAAGGTAGAAACACCAAGAGCGAATCCGAACGCCTCGGCTCCCACGTTATTACTGCCCTGATGGTCCTTCCACATGGCCCTCACTCTTGCTTCAGAAGAATTCGCACCCACGAAGACAGCTGCGTGCCATCCTGTACTCGACCCATCGGTTGAGCAGTACGATCGCCGAACATCCCTTGACTTATTCGGATTGTGGCGCACCCAATTTCGTTTTCGAGCGCTCTCCGACTTGGTCGAGTACATCAGTTCTCCGGGACGCAAAGTCGGCAGGAAGGATACGCCTCCAGAATTTGTGTTGTCAGTGGTGCCATCAGTGGTAGAAGCAGTTGTAGAAGCAGCACTAGTCGGAACGAGGGTGGACTTGACGGTCTCAGCGATTGAGGCTTTCCGCTGCTGCGGTGGAGCGAACTTACTGGACGAAAAGCCGAACGCTGCAAGACCGCCGCCGACCCTGGTTTGATCGCCGCCAGAGTTACTAGAGTTACTGTGCTTGACTGTCGCGACGGAGAGCTTGGCTTTCTTTTGAGGAGGAGCAGCAGCCTCATCGTCGTTCCTAACCATTGGCGGCGTGATGGAAGTTCTCCCAATTGCGAGATAAAGTTTATCCCTGGAATGTCCCCCTTCAAATCTGTTTCGAACTTCAAACATTCAAACCATTGGCACACCATCTCACGCTAATGGCACCCAAATTGAAAAAAGCCCCTCTACCCCTTCGCGCAGGAATCACTGCTGTTGCTGTTGCTGTGGTATTTACGTACATTTCCCTAACTGAAAACGCTTCAGGTTCATCAGAGGGAAAGAGATTCCTGCGCTCGCATCATGGAGAGGCTGAAACTGATGTGAATCCTCCCCTCAGCCAACCCGACCACACACACCTGGCCGTTTTCCTCCCATATTTGAGCCTGGCCGCTTCTGCTTTTTTCGTATTTCTCTCCCTCGCCATCATCTGCGATGAATTCCTCTGTCCGGCAATCGACATAATCTGCGATCGATTCAATTTGAGCGACGATATCGCCGGGGCGACCCTGCTGGCTTTCGGATCGTCGGCCCCGGAGATCTTCATGAACCTTAACGCCACGGCAAAGGGTCAGGTTAACATGTCCCTACCGGCGGTTTTGGGAAGCGCAATTATCGCATTCGGTTTCATCCCGCCAGCCTGCGCTTACGCGGTCGCGAAGCCCATGAAGTTGGAAGCCTGGCCTGTCATGCGTGACAGTGTCAGTTACGTTTTCGCCTTAGGTTGCTTCTACACGTTCCTTGACGAAGGAAACATCGACACTAAGGAGAGCGGCATTCTGGTCGCCATCTACTTCATTTACCTCTTATTGATCTTCGTCCCTCACTTTATGTCGTCTGGCAAAGTTGCCTACGAGGAAATTGGGGAGAAGGAGGAGGCGGAGACTGAGGTGGAGGAGGAGGTCGAAGAGGAGGAGGCTAACAGCTGCATCGGTATGTTCTTCTCGGTCTGCAGCAAGCCCATTCATTTCGTTTTCTCCTGGACCGTTCCCATGCCGGCCGAGGACTCGCAGAACCCCAGCACGGCCCTTCTGTTCGTCAGTGTGTTCTTTAGCCTGTGGTGGATTACGTGGCTGTCCTCTCTCGCTTTGGAGGTAGCACAGAATGCTACTGTAGTCTGCGGTATGAAGCACAGCACTGCGGGCGCAACTCTCCTCGCTGCCGGGGCACAGATTCCCGACCTATTCGGAAGCCTAAGCATGGCAAAGGGGGGAATGCCCGGAGGCGCCATCTCTAACGCGGTGGGAAGCCAAGTCATCAATGTTTCACTAGGCGTTGGCGCCCCGTTTCTCGCTTACAATATCTTAATGGGCAAGAGCGTTGACGCTGGATCTGGAAGCGAAGCTATGAGGCACATGGCCATCCTACTAATGGTGGTCATCTTCACGTTCTGGATCGTTGTCCTTCCGCTTAGCAGCTGGGTCATGGGCAAGAAGGGGCAGACGAAGTTGGGCAAGGGCGGAGCGACGGTCGTCCTTGGTATCGCTGTAGCTTGCTACTGGCTATCTGTCGGAAAATAGAAATATACAAAGAAATTTTGAAATTTTATTGGGTCAAATTGCAAGCATTTTCTTCTTGCCTACTTGCTACTTGCATATGTTTTGCGTTTTTACCAAGACTTCTTGAAACGAGGAAAGATGAGAGGAGTCGACTTCATCCACAGTTCATAGGAGGGACCGTATTTACCAATTCCAATTCCAACCGCATCAGCGACCAGGCCCGTACACTGGGCGTAGAACAGGCCGTACATGAACAGCGGAGCGAGCAGACCCGCTGCCAACCTCCACGGAGCCGTGCAGAGCGCCTGCGAATTCTGCAAGAATAGGCCGAAGAAGATCAAGAGATTACCGAAGTAGTTGGGGTGCTGAGAGATCGACCACAGGCCACTGGAAATGAACTGATCGTTCGTGTGTGTCATTTTAAAGTTCCATTTCTGAAAATCAGCGATCGCCTCGATGAAAAGGCCAGCGAGCGAGATGATGAAGCCAAAGGAAGATATCGCTGCGAAGACAGAGGACGGGGCAGAAATCTTCTTGACTATCAGGCTGGAAGGGTACATTGCAAGCACGTGCGGGAGCGTGCAGAAAATACCCCAAAGGGCCGAAAGGTACCAGAACCCAAACGTCCCGCTGAAGGTGGATAGAGTCTCGGTCAAGCGGCCGTCATGTTTCAGGACCGTCGCTCTATAGAACAGAAACGTAGCAAGCCGGAAGGCCCACGCCGTGATGATCAACTGACTCCCCATCAGGGAGGCAGAGAGTGGCTTTGGGTTCCTCGCTAGGCGCATGAAGGGGATGAGCGTCGCGGGGATGAAAGCCCCAGTGCCAAGCAGATCGAGATGGACGTGGGAGCCAGTGAGGACAGAGATCAAGAGACCGGCAGCGTTCACGGACCCGAAAACCTTGGCAGAAGTGATCAGCGGAGACGGGGATGCAGAAAGTGCAGTCGGTGAAGCTCCGGAGGGAGGAGTTGGCGCTTGATTTGGGGCGGAGGCTTTCTTGCGTTGCCTCATCGTCGGTTGGGGTGTGTGGAACGAGGTCGTCGTAGAGGTGATAAGGGTCAGGGTGGCGGCGAGAAGACGGAGGAAGCTTTTAGCACGCATGCAAAAGGCGCCTGAAGAAAAAATCTAGGTGATCCTCTGCCCCTACTCTTTCACTCCCCTCAATTACTTCCTCGGTCGATCTCCTTCCGATAAGATAATACAGCTCTATTTCTGATAGTTTTAAACGCTACAACTAAAAAAACCACACACGACATTTCTTGACGAATAGCAAGTGCTTGGTCTCCCACAACCACCTCGGACCAGGCTTCGATGAGATTGGTGCCGCTCGTTCTTGCTCTCTCGCTAATCCTAAGCCTCTCAAACGCATACTTAGTATCGATCCTCAGCGGACTCAAGCAGGCGCTTTGGTTTAACTCTCCGTTTAATCGCGTCAAGAAAATGTCTTCGTCCAACCTTTACCCCAATGCCGTCACCGAGTTTGGCCCGTTGGACGACGTCGTGATGGGCGGTTCCTCCTCCAGTTCCTTCTCCTCGGGAAAGTGGTCCGGCACGATCGTGACAAATAGCGGAGGTTTCTGCGGCATCCGTTCGAAGAATTTTTCGCTTGACGCGTCAGCCTTCAAGGGCTTCGAAGTCGTCGTAAGAGGCGGGCAGAATCAGCGCTTCAAGTTCATCACGCGCGACAGCTCGGACTGGAACGGCGTCGCTTGGACGTGGGAGTTCGACACTTCCCCCTCTGCTTCTGCCACGACCAAAGTTAAGCTTCCGTTCTCGAGCGCTCGCCCTACTAAATTCGCTAGGACTGTGCCAAATGTTGAACTTGACTTGTCCAAGCTGTCCACCGTCCAGTTCACGCTCTCCAAGTTCGCCTTCGACGGAAAGCTCAACCCCAAGTTCAACGGCGATGGGCCCTTCGAATTATACATTGATTCGGTCTCCCTTTACTGAACTAAACTAACCAACAACAAATACTACAAAAGATTTAAAAAACTCCCAACGAATACAATTTTTATGATGAAAAAGTAAACCACACATTCTACTTTCACTATTACTTGAACATCACCGACCCCAATTCCGCCCGCCCAGCCACCGCTGGCTCTGAGAGGACAGAAAGACTCAACCCTCTGTCAGGCTTATTTTGACGACCCTAAAGGAATTGTTTAATTTCCGACGCCGAAGGCGGCGGTGATCTCGGAGTAGAGGACGAGGACCATGGCGGCTCCAACAGTACGAAGGGCGTTGGCTCCGGCTCCCTTAAAGAGGGCACTGGTTCCCTCCTCCTTCATGATCTTGGCGAAGCAGTCGGCGGTTCCCTTGTAGACCCACTCGGACTCAGGCTTCTCGGACTGCATTTGGAGGCGACGGCGGACGGTGTCGAAGGGGTAACTGGCGTATCCGGCGGCGATGGCGGAGGACTGGGCGCAGGCGAATTTGGAGGCGGCGCGCATGATTCCGTTCTCGGACTTCTGGTAGGGGTTGTAGCCGGAGAGGGTGTCGAAGAGACCGAAGTAGACTCCACGGTAGGGGATGATACCGACAATGGAAACGCCGATACCGTTGTAGAGGGCTCCGACTCCTCCGGAGGCGACGGTCTTCTTGAGGCAGTCGGCGAGGCCGTTGAACTGCTTCTCTCCGCCGCCGACATCGGAGGCGAGACGGGTACGGGCGTAGTCGAGGGGGTAGACGATCATGAGGGATCCGGCTCCGGCGAGTCCACCGGCGGCAACATTGGTCATGAAGAACTGCAGGAACTGCGTGTTCTTGTCCGCCTTGGGGAACGCGGCCTTGATGGTGTCCTTGAAGGCGAAGTTGAAGGCCTGGGTGGGGAAATAACGGATGATGTTGGTCAAGTTTCCACGCCAGAAGGCTCCGATGCCCTGCTCCGATGCGACGCGGGAGAAGCAGTCGACGATTCCAGTGTACCTCTTGACCTCTCCGGAGATGATCTTGGGGTTGGCATCCTGCGTCTGGATGAGGAGCTTAACACGCTCGATGGGGGCAGTGCAGGTCTTGGCGACGGCTCCAGAGACACCACCGGCAAGGAAGTTGACAACGAAATCGGAAGGCATGATTTAGTTTGTTTGGAGAGGTTCTGCGGTTGGGGGTGGGGTGGGGGTGGGGAGGAGGGGGGGAAGGGGGGGGGGGAGGGGAGGGGGGGTCAGACGGGCGATTGAAAATGAAGGTATTTTTATTATTTTGAGGGTTGGTGCGGAGGGTGCCGTTGAGAAAGGTGATGCATCAGACTTTTGGCGCAGTGATGCCGAGCGCGAGAGGGGGCGACGGCGTCGGAACGGGGTATATGCATCGAAAGAAGGATACGATTGGGGCGAAAAGTAGTAGAGGGCGCGCAGGAGCAATGCACAAGACAAGTGAAAACGAAACAGATGAACGACGAACGGCCGTGAAACGAACACAGAGTTGGGGCTTAAATGGGAGAATTATGTGCCATACACCACCACATGTGTATCGTATGATTATGAAGGGAGAGGTTTGGAAAATTGAAATAGCTGTCGGGGCGCTATTTTGCAGTGAAATATGTCATAAAAGCAAAACCACGGAAGATCTCCCCGGTGGCCCCAAACGAATGGTCTATGTTGTGGCAAAAGGAGGCGACAGCGGACGGTGTCGAAGGGGTAACTGGCGTCTTAAAGTTGCAGTGAAGATTGATGTGATTTTTGGAGGTACAGCTCCGAGCGTGGGACAACTTACAGTAGGTATAGAAAAGTACCTCTGGCCATGAGAGAGAGAGCGCTCTAGCAATGAGACGCATTGAGACAGCGAAAGTTGAGAATTTTAATTTCGCACTTCAGCACCAGAAAACGAGACTTCTCTCACCTTACCAACTTTTGCTACCGGTATATATATTCACCGGGCCTGCAAGTGTTTCTAAGTATAGTTATTGAGTAGCTGACTGAGCCTCCCGACTCGCGACTGGGGGCTAGACTAGAATTGACCATACCACCCTTCAACAAACGCTATAAAGACTATAGCTCCATGCCTCTTCCTCCTTTGTCTCCCTCCAAACCCCAACGAATCTATTTGATGCTAATTTTCGTTGTGTTGTTCAATTCATCTGCCTCCTTCCTCTCCTCTCCTCCTCTCTGCCCTGTCATGCGTCGCCCAGCTCATGCCTCCCCCCTTTCCCGAGCGGGCTCTCCCCACCGGCGCCAAAGCCAACGGCCGGAGAAAAATCGTAAGGACATTTCCGCGAGGAGAACGATGAGCGTCAGGAGCATGATGACGGATGATAAAGAAATAGATAACAATCGTGGTACTGGGGTGAGACGAAGAGACGATGGTGTGAATGGGGGTGTGAACGGGGCCGTGAATGGGGAAACAAAGCGGATGGCAGAAGGAGCGAGGAACGGAACTGAAACGAACACTGCACTGTACAACGGCGGCGAGGACGGCGGCGAAGCTCGTGTCATCGCGGACGCCGCGAGCATGGGCGGGGTGGGCGTCGGGTCGGACGAAATATCTGAGCCCACCCCGACGGAGCGCGACGCCTTCGCGGCTGACTTCTCCGCCGCCTTCTCGATGCCGGCGTCCCCGCTACCCTTCAAGCTACCCCCCTTGTCACCGGCCCAAATAAAGGCCCTGGAGGGAGGCGAGAGAATTCAGGAGCAGAAGAACATGAGACGCGAGGGCAAGGGGTACGTGGTCATGGACGTGAAGGCCTCCGAGGACAATGTGTGGGACGTGCTACTGGACTTCGCCAGTTACCCCAACAACATCCCGACCGTCAGAACAATGACGATGTTCACGAACACCCGGATCAAGCTCCCCTACACGGCCGAGAGCGAGGTCCCCCCCGACTTCCTCAACGGCAAGCTCGCGCAGCTAAAATACGGCCTCCCGTCCGTGACGAGGGCGAAGTTCGTCCTCTCGAAATTCAGGCTCAACATAGCTGCCATTCACAAATACAGGCCTCACCCGAAGGGCCACTACATGGTCTTCACCCTCGACCCAGCGAACACCAACATGGTCCTAAAATCAGCCAAAGGCGTCTGGCACACGCAGCCCACCGGCCGAGCCGGGTACACCCGGGTGTGGCTCCTCTGCGAGGTGAAGGTCTCCAGAGCGTTGCCGCCTTTCATCACGGACTACGCGGCTAGGAGGGCGATGCCGAGGGCGACGCAGTGGCTTAGGCCGTGCGTTGAGGCGGCGAGCCAGCTGTGGTTGAGGGAGCCAGGGGGGGAGGAGACACGGGAGGGAGAGGATGACGGAGGAGAGAAGGTGGAGGGATATAACGAAGATCAATGAAAATGAAAGACGGTCAACGAATACTACTAAATTTTGATATGAAAAAGAAGTTTTTCTTTTCTTGTTCTTTCCCATCCTGTTCACTTTCACTCACAGCACATCACATTACAAATCACGTTTCTCCTCCATTTCAATTTCCCTTAAAATTAGCACATTCTTAAATGCCAACATACGACGTTGAAGGAGGCTCAACACTGAGACGTCGAGACCGCGTCCGCCTGATAAACCAGCAGAGAGTCCAAAAAAAGTGGTCTGAACCTTCGCGCTCGACCTACCAAGGGGAGACTGATTTAAGGCATAAAGAGGGGAAGGACACGAGGGCGAGAGAGTGGGCGGGGGTAGTGTTGATAGTTTTCGTGGCATTTTCGTTTTATTTTGTTTTGAAGGCTGCGATAGCTTAAAATAATGGACGACTCAGATAAGACGATGATGGATGAAGATGACGAAGAAGACACCACCACAAACACAACCACAACAATGACAAAAACAACTACACAAGACGACGATGATGAAGCTGGGACGCCGCATCCTCTGTTCATGTCGTCGTTGGAAAAAGGCTGGGAGGATAATAAAGGTTTACAGGCTTTGGCTGGGATTATCGATGAAGATGACTCCACCGAGGTTGAACAAAAGAGTGAAGATCCAATGAACGACAACGACAACGACGACGACGATGAAGAAGACGACAACGACGAAGAAGACGATGATAACAGTACATCATCATCGTCGTCGTCCTCCTCCCTTCCCTGCGCTCGAAAGTCCAAAAGTAAGAAACCAAAACTTCACAAACGATCCAAAAACATCAAAAGGAAAACCCGACCCACCCGCAAAACAAAACTAGGCATGACCCAAATATCCCTCTCCCTCCTCTAAAGACAAGAGAGAAATGTTCTATCATAAAACCCCCTCCCCTAAAAAAAAAAAGAAGTTACCGTAACGTTTCCCCCTAAAACCCCCCCTTCCTTATTACTTATTACTTAAATACTATTCTCATGAACTTTAAGATTATAAACATACTCGTCTAAATCAGCTGTGATTCCTAGAGCTTTAGCTTCTCTTGGGAAATAACTCCTGAAACTTCGAGCCGCACTCGCTGTTTGATTGTTGTTTGTGTTAAAAAAGCGTTAGAAAAGTCTCTTTTTACGTACGATTATTTTTTATTATACATTTTGACATAACAATCTTATACATAGTTAAATAATATATCTCTCACCTCCAAAATCCCTCCTAACAAAATAAAACAACGCCAAAAACAAACACACATAAACCACAACATCTACTTTCTGACTCAAACTTAATCCGTCACCTTCAGCTTTATAATTAACATCGTTGTAAGATGCCTTTTGACCAAGTGATTCTAGCTTAGCGTTTTCGATTGCTAAGGATAATTGGGAGTCTGTTAATCCGAATATTTTCTGAGCCTTTTTCATTTTTGAGGCGATCTTGGACGTTGGCCAGTCGAGGGACATTTGAGAGTCTTCTTTTATCGTGGAGGCTACGGACGAGGAGGAGGAGGGTTTCTTTTTATTCTTTTTATTCTTTTCATTAGGAGAAGATGTTTTTGAGGTTACAGAGGAAGTCACGTCCGAAGATGAAGAAGTAACGTCAGATGAACCCCTGTTAGGGCCCCTACCGCCGTCCAACTTAGTATAGTCGAATGGCTCACCGGGGTACATAGTCAGGAACGTTAAAATACACACGCCTAAGGCTACGCCGATCTGGAGGGATAGAACGGCTTCTTTGTCTAAGTTTATTGCGAGGAGGTAGGATTTAATGGCGGTGTAATACAGTTTACTGTAGGTTAGAGAGACTTGTGAAATGTGGGAAGGAGTTAAGTATGGGAGGAGGGTAATTAAGTACTGTTTGACGTCATGAGAGGTATGAAGGAACCAGAGGACGATTTCACCGATGGTCATCATGCGAATAGTGTTGCTAGGTGTTACTTGGTGTTACTAAAAGAGGCGACAAAGAGGCGCTCGAATGACGGTGACGGTAAGTCCCGAAGGTCCCTTCAGTCAAAAAGAGTAAAAAAGAGTAAAAAAGTAGTATTTCCCGCAGCAGACTTTAATTGAAATACACGCAGTGCACGTGTGTAGATAAATCTGTGACACTTGACGTGGCGGTTGGTCGATATGAGGCGTATATATGGAGCAGCAGGCGTTATTTTCCAGTACATTTTTGCCTTTATCTCTTATACTCTTTGAGGCCCTCTGCTGTGAGTAACGTAACCGACAAGCTGTTGTTATTACCACCACCACTGTCTATTCGTATATATCTATTCTTCAAACTGTTAGGGTTCCTGAGCAGGCGAATAGCGGCGCAATCTGTGACCAAGCGATGCTATTCGTCTATGCCATTGAGCCTTCCCTCACTTTTACTACTACTACTACCCTCCATTCCGCCTGACACACTTCTAACTGACTTACCAACTCTTATTACTGCTCTTCCAACCCGACACAGGCCCCGACACAGGATACTCTCCACCTTCTGTCTCCAGCTTCTGTCTCCAGCTTCTGTCTCTTTCTGTCTCCAGCTTTCCATCCTTAAAACGTTTCCCATACTCCACCCACCAGCAACCAACATTATTAGCATTCAATGGCTTACCTCCTCCCCCACCTCCGCACCGGCTGGGCTGTCGACCAAGCCATCGTAAACGCCGAGGACCGCGTCGTCGTAATCCGTTTCGGCCACGACTCCGACCCAACCTGCATGATCCAAGACGAAGTCCTAGCCTCCATAACCGACACCGTCAAGAACTTCGCCGTGATATACGTCGTGGACATAACTGAAGTCCCGGAGTTCAATGAAATGTACGAGCTTTACGACGATTGTACTACGATGTTCTTCTTCAGGAACAAGCACATAATGATCGACCTAGGCACGGGGAACAACAATAAAGTTAACTGGGCGTTGCCTGATAAGCAGGAGTTCATTGATTTGATTGAGGTGGTTTTTAGGGGGGCGAGTAAAGGGAGAGGGTTGGTCGTCAGTCCGAAGGATTACTCTACGAAGTACAAATACTAAAATAATTTAAATAACAAAAGCGTCGGTGACGACAAATTAAATACTTCCACCGCCGCCACGCTTTCCACCGGTTCCTTTTCTCTGTTTGACTTCTTCTAGCAACAATCTCGCAGCTTTCAAGAACAACTGCGTCTTGACGCTCCTAAATCCGCAAAATCCATGGAAGCTACCTTGAATCTCGCATCTCACTACGTTTTCGTGACCCCAACAGAAGGATGTTGACGCATTGAGGGGCGCATCGAACGCCTTGCCCATGGCTGTTAATAACTTGTAGTAATATTCTCTGTTGATCTCGATTGGCACTAATCCATCTCTCGTTCCAATGCACTGCAACCATGGTAGACCTCGACCTTTCAAACCCTTCATCCTATCGTCGTACGTAACAGGACAGGCGTTGTCGAAATCTACCTTGTTCAAGTCAAAAGATTTCTGGATTATGCATTCTTCCCACGCCTTTCGAGTACTTTCAGGTTCCCTTATATCAGAAGGTCCGAACATGTCAATGACGCCCTGCACTGCCGTATCAACCTTTTCGAATCCCGGCTGATATTCCCGTAAGTTCTCTGTCAGTATAACCAAGTTAGCGAGGTGGCCTCCTGCGCTATCTCCGGCGACGACGATGGTTTTAATGTCTATTTCGACGTCTTTCACGTGTGTGAGGACGCCACCTCGACGCACCCAAGATATGCATTCTTTGATGTCTATTAGGCATGCAGGCCAAGGGGATGATGGGGCTAGACGGTAGTCAACACTCAACACTATATAGCCTGAGTAAACTGCTTCATTTATGAAAGGTTGGATCACACCGAGATCCTTGCTTCCAAGCATCCATGCCCCGCCGTGAATGTAAAGTACGACTGGTTTGCCACTGCTGGGTTCCTCTCTTTTTTCGTAATCGTCGTCGATGGTGTAGTATATATCGCAGCTGAGATTGAGCTTATCTCCCTCCACATGTTGTTTTAAGATTGGCGTGACGTTGCTTGCGGACCTCGTAGCGAAGGTCAAGTTTTGGATTTTCTTGATCCGAGAGAGGTACTTATTGTTGAACGATTCTTCTAGAATGTAGGGCAACGGGAAGAGCGAGTAGAGCTTGATAAAGTCGTACCATTTTACTGATGCAGCGAAAGTGTTTGCGTCAAGGTTGGACTGCTCGATGCTGACCTTGAAATTATTGTACGTTTTTATCGAATCGACGAAGTTCATTGCACCTATAATGATGCTAAGGGCGCTGACCCCAATATTAACGTATAGTAGCTTATCGTGTTGATTTTCTGAAGCGTCGATACTAGGAATCAGGCTTCGATTGTTTAGGACGCTTAAGAGGGAGAGGGCGATGAAGACTGTTTGAGGAATGAGTACCATCAGCGGCTGATCAGAAATCAGGCAACCCAGTACGAACGAGAAAGACCTAGAGAATGCGCACACTGAAAGCAGCAGATGGGGCGCGGTTACAGCGCACAATACTGCTGTAGGTGATGACAGAGTCAGGGTTAAAGCAATGCTGGCAGCGACAGAAAGGAGGGGTACATAGTTCATAAAGGGGAGAGATACTCGCATCCACTTTGTGAATGCAGACGACTGGCCGAATGCGACGAGTTTTGAGAGGGCTGTTTTGGGCGGAGGCGCGGGGGGTTGGGGGGGACTCGTCATGGGGTTGGATCTAGTCGTTGGCATATTCGTCATGGCGCCTGGAGAACCCGGATGTTGTTGGAGAGGTTGGGAGGTTGGAGGGGCGAGGGGTTGTGGGGGTGGGGGGCTAGGGGGGTGAGGGAGAGGCGGTGTTAGTGTGTGTCGACTTCGGTCGCGGCTTCGCCCTCTTTTTGACTGGGCAAGGTTGTGTCCCAGACATGTGATTCCATTCTAATTTCTTGTCTTCGGATCATTTTTGAAGTTATTACGACAGCGGGAAAGGTGTGTGATATTTGTACGCCCGAAAATCACCTATCTGTTGGCTACATTTATTTTCCCCGCTTTTAATCCCCTCAAACGCCCATTGTTAACTTTGTGCATCACTGCCAACTTGACGCCTCCACAGACACGCACCATACCTGCCACAATGGATCTTCACCATACCTGGCCGAAGCATTTGACGTTCGCCCTCGCGATCCCCCTCCTCCCCCGCTGCTCCGACGATATGGTTCCCTTTATGTCCACGGGCCTAGTGTTCTGCCTTCTATGCTGCCACTTCTCTCCTAACAAGGTCCACATTCCGACAAACTATTGGGACAAGATCGTCATAGGAACGAACCTCTTCCTCACCTACCTCTCCGCTCAAGTCTTCGTGTCGACAGGAAAGGACTACATCCAATCCGTCGACACCCTAACCTCCCTCCCCTGGGCGCAGCTAGCCTACCCCCTCTGCTGGGTTACTATCGAGGAGACCCTCTTCTACCTCATCCACAAGTTCTTCCACCGTCCCGGAATCTACGAAAAGTGCCACAAAATGCACCACAAATTCAAGACGACCTCCGCCTGGACGTCCTTCTACTCCCACCCGTTCGACCAGCTCTTCGCCATCCTCTGGACGGCTTTAGGCCCTCCCCTCTTCCAACTGTGTGTCTTAAAAATACCCGTTTGTGCTCCTATCGTAACGCTCTGGTTATTCGGAGCGATAATTACGTTCACTGTATCACACCACACCGTTACAGGTTCAGGAGGACACGCGGAAGGATCGGATCACCTTGAGCATCATCAGAAGTTCAATGTAAACTTCGGGAATTTTGGGTATTATGATATGAGGGGGGGGAGTTATGCGGGGAGGATGGAGCAGAGGGAGAAGAATAGGATCAAAGATGAGAAGAGGAAGGTTGGAGGGGAGAGGAAGAAGGTGGAGGAGGAGAAGAAGGTTGAGTAGGGAAGGGAAGAGAGAGAGAGTTTAAGTTTTTGCCTGGAAATTGAGGGGGCGACGGGAACGTGGGGCGTTTAAAAATTAAGACGATTTTATCAACAACATTTCTTTCTTGTTCTGCTCAGGCCTTCTTCTTCTTCGTCTTCTTCGTATTCTTCGTCGTCGTGTCCTCACTGCCCCACCCGTTCGCGAAAATTTTCAGGACATTGTACCAAATTCCGTTCAAGCAATAGTTATGTAGGAAGTTAGCATAGAGGTAAAATATGACGGCGTGGGTGCCGTTTTCCCTGTCAAGAGCGTGAAAGAACCAAACATCCTCCAACCCCCACCACTTTTTGACCATGTTCACATTCAGGTTCATGCAAACCTCGCGGCCGTCGCGTAGGGTGTGATTAATACACCCGAGAGGCACGACCATGGCAGTTCCGGCCGAAACAACCAAAATCCAAAGGATAGACCAGTACAGATGCTTGATCTCCAACTTGACCCCGATGGAGCGAAAATAAAGGCAGCACATGGGCATATACCAAAGATGGTGACTAGTGGTAATGATGGTCGCCCACTCGGCTTCACCGGTCGAACTGTTGTAATCAGCAATCCCAAAGGGAACCTTCATAGGATCCATGCTCCCGTTGTAAACCATGAAAAAAGTGTCGATAGTCCAAAGGAAATGACCGGTGCTGACCGCAACGAGACCGGCTCCACATGCCGTGGGACGGTTGAAAAGCATGCCGAAACCAGACAGGAGGATCGATACGGAGCAGATCCATAGGCCCTGGTAGGCGCCAACTTGGGGACCGTCTAATATTGTTCATGGAATGGGTGTTGGGGTCGGAGTTAGCACGAAAAAATGACAATGTACTAAACGCTCTACGTATCAATAACTTACATTCCTGCAGAAGAACGTGCTCGCTAGCCGCATAGTAGAGCAAGAGGAAGATGCCGACACCCTTCCATGCATTCAGGGTTGATTGACCAGCTTTGGCAGCCATAATAACTTAACTCGAAATCGTCGGTGTAAAATCCTAGAGGCGACGGGACGCAATTACGAGTATTTGCAAGGAAAAGGAGATGGTTTCAGCAAAAAAGGCGTTTTTATGAACAAGTGGATTCATCCCTATTCCAAAACGCAGAGAGAAGTCAAGTGAGCTTGTTCAGATAGATTGAGAAGCATCTCTGTGAAAACTACAGCAATCTTCACGAAATCCCACTCCTTCGCCTGTCGCCTGATACCCCCTACACTACCTTATCTGACCTGAATCAATCTCTGCGTAGACGATAATCCCATCTTTTTTCTAAAAGTAATTCAAAGTTAAGCAGGGTTACCTGTTGTGTCAGCATGAACGCCACAGCCCCCCCACCGGTCGTCCTCCACCCGTCGATGAGCGAGACCATCACAGAAGTGCTTTCATTGGACGTAGAGGCAACGGCAACGTTTATCGCCAGTGCTTTGCCTATCCATTTGGATCAGGAGGAGACGAGCGAGCTTGAGAGGTAAGGTGGAAGTTGCGATGCAAGGGCATTTGTCAGTCAGTAAACGAATGGCTCCCGCAAACCACAAACAATTAACCCCCCTCGCAGCTCTCTCTATTACGTCAACTCCGAGACCAACACCTTCGGTCTCATTAAAGTAGACCACAACTGCGAGCCCCTGCCCCCACCCCCTCCGACATCCCGTTCCCCCAAATCTCCCAGTCGCGGAGGTTCCCCTTCGCACTCTCGCCCCACCACTCCCACCACCAGCAACCTCAGCCCCCCTGTCCCTAAAATAACAACCACTGAAATTTCTAGCGACGATTCTCTCATTTGCCCGACCCGCCTTGCTCTCTCCGGTTCAACCTCCCTCGAACACTTGTACTCTCATCCCCTTCCAACTTCGTCCTACCTACCTCCCACCGACTCCGCGAGCGCTGAGGCCACTTCGCAGCTCAAGGATTCTTACAGCCATCTCTTGAAACGCGCCAGACCGCTAATTTTCATCTCGTGTCAAGGTCCAGAAACCTTAAGGGCAGGAAAGGGTGGCGTCATGGGGGGTGTCTTCAACAAGTCCAGCATTCAATCGTACAACCCGGAGACGAAGGGAATCACGCCGCTGGCGATCGGCCTCAACACCGTCAAGGGTATGACATGCACTCGCAGTAGCGATTTGATTTTTATGACGAACATTCAGGTTTCTAAAAAGGGCGGCACGGCCTACAAAACGTACCCGGGCACAGCAGTTAAAATAATCGCAGGGAAAGACGTCCTCGACTACAGTTTGTCGGGCGAAGTCGTTCCCAACGAGAAGATCAAGACCGTTCTGATTTTGCCTCCGTCAATGCACGAATACTCGAACGTCGTTAGTCTGACCGAGTCCGGCGATATTCTAGTCAGCGTCGAAAGGGGAATGAAAGCGGTGAGCGGAACCTCAGACCCTTGCGAAAATTCTTTCGGCGGCGTTGCCGTCTTCGAGGGCACTAGAGTTGTAGAGCAGCAGGAGGAGGAGGTGGAGGTGTCTCCGGACGATGACGTTTCGCTGCACCCTTTCTTCCGCAACCATAAAATAGGCAACGAGCCCAAACCTTACGATAAGCTCAAGTTCCACAGCGACAATTACGTGGCGATTATGACCCCCACGATCAAGGACATGTATGTGAATTATTCCAACCCAAACTCCTCTTCGAACATTTACATAGCAACTCAAGGCTTAGGGCCGGACTGCGTGGTCAGTGCCCGATGTTGCAGGGTTGACGTTGGCAGGCGAACGTACTGGCCGATGGGGAAAGGCAGTTTCGAGTGCTTCGGAACCAGCGGGAGGGAATTCAGGTCTCTTAAGCGGAAGCCGGGGGATTATAACAAAAATGTGGAGGAGGGGGAGGAGGAGGAGGCGGGCGGCTGGGTCGAGGAAGGCTTCGTCGGTTTTGGCATCGAGGGTGGTTTCAAGGGCAAGAAGCTAGTAGGCGTATACGGGAAAAACAGCTTCGTCGCACGGGTGTTGAGGACGAAGGCGATCGCCAAAATACCCTGCCCCGAAACCCCAAGGAGTTTGCCGGCGAGTGAGGCGGGAGAGGAGGAGGACGATGTTAGCATAGAGAGCAGTGTCGACGAGAGTCAGCACGAGGAGCTCTTCAATAACCTGAGCAACGCTTTGGCGGACGATTCAGAGGGCGGAGATATTGCAAGGAGGATGGCGGATCTAGACCCCTCGCTTTCAACCAAGGGCCCCGTCAATGTAAAGGTGGTTTTGAGGTGCCGCCCGCTGCTCAAAAATGAGATGAAGCTCAAAATCCCTAGCTGCGTGAAATGCTCTCGAAACGACATCACTGTTGACGGCGAATTCCTGCCGCAGCACAACGACAAGAGCTTCGATTTTGATCGAGTTTTTGGCCCCGAGACAACTCAGAAGCAACTCTACAACGAAACCGTGAAGGTGAGAGCGTGTGGTCGAAGGGACAATGCGCTCTTGCCGACACTTCTGTACTTTACGTCCCTGCTGCCAACTTCTTCGCCGTTTCAACCTCACTAACGCTCCTTCCTTTGCGACTCACTTCGCTCGTCGCAGCCGATCGTATACAGAGTCCTGGACGGGTTCAAGTGCACTGTCTTCGCGTACGGGCAGACGGGGAGTGGAAAGACGTACTCGATGGAAGGAGACACGGGCAGAGGAGGAGCCGACGAGGCTGGATGCATTCCCCGGGCTGTGCACACGTTATTTGACGAATTAAATGGCATGAAAGGGAACAGGTACAATGTCACCGCATCTCACATGGAGGTGTACCTTGAGCAACCCTACGATCTCCTGGCCACCGAAGCCCCCGGAAAGTGGAAATCTGGCTCGCACATGAAAAAGAAGCTGAAGATTGTGGAGAACAGGCTCAAGGAGGAATCTGAAAGTGAGGAGGAAGACGCAGAAGAAGAGGTCGTCAAGGTCAGGACGGGCGGTGTGGAGGTGATAGGCTTGAGCGAGGTTGTGGTCAAGAAGCCTAGCGACGTGTTTAAAATCATGCACAGAACGAAGCAGAACCGGCACGCGGCAGAGACGTTATGCAATAGACAGTCGTCGAGGTCGCATGCCGTCTTCAGCATCAACGTCACCAACACCGTTAGGGGTGAGGGGGGCAATTTAGTCACTAGGCGCGGAAAGCTGAATTTGGTCGACTTGAGCGGAAGCGAGAGCATCAAGAAGTCGGGCGCCGAAGGAATCCAAGCGGTCGAGGCGAGCATAATCGGGAAGAGCCTCTTGAGCTTGGGAAGAGTGATAAGAAGTTTAGTGAGCAAGTCTAGTCACGTGCCTTACCGTGAGTCAAAGTTGACGAGGATTTTGAGTGACAGGTAAGGACGTGCCAAGTAGAGGAGCGAGTGCCTGCAGAATCTAACCCAAACATATCGCTCGCTGCTGCAGTCTCGGCGGATCTAGCTACACGGCGCTCATCCTAGCGGTTACCCCCAACGGCGAAATGGTGGGAGAGACAATGTCCACTTTGAGCTACGGAATGCTAGCCAGAGATGTCAAGAACGTGCCCAAGAAGGACGTCGTCGTGAAGAAGAAGGGAAGCAACGGGAAGGTGGAAGTTTTGGGCGTGGGAGAAGTTGCGGAAGTGGACGTTGACGGCCAGCTGAAGGCTCTGGAGGGCAAGGTCGTGGAGGAGTGGAAGGAGCCCGTTGCCCCTTGGGGGCCGAGGGTGCCGATCAGAACGAGGAAACCCGGAGAAACCTTCAGGGGCGCGGTAAATATTCCTGTGGGAAATCTGAACACAACGCCGAGGGTTTATCACAACGAGACAGTGGAGTGGACGAGGGAGATCATTGACGGTTTTGGGCGGTTGAGTCCTTCCGCCAGCGCGTGTTTTTTTGAGATTTTTTCCAGGTGAGACAGGGTTTTAGTTATGATGATTGTGTTTCTATTCTAACGAGTCTTCTTGTCGCAGGTTTGATTCCGACAGGAACGGCGAGCTAACGATGGACGAAGTCCAAGCCCTTGAATTTACGATTGGGTCCGAAAGCAATACTGAAGTCGCACAGGACTTTTTGGCGAAGTTCAAGAGAAGGTGAGGCCAAAACTACGAGGAGCGAAGCGACGAGGTGCAGTTAGTAGTTAATCCATTGGAGTAGCGACGAGGTGTAGTTGGTGGTTAATCCACTGGAGTGCTCCTCTAACTCAACCGTCACCCGCTCTTCGCAGCTTCGGAAGGAAGACCCGAAATCCCGCAGTCTCCTCCACCAAACCTGGCCACATGACAATCTCCGCGTTCCTCACGTTTATCGAAAAAACCGCATCTGTCGACCCCCTCGTCGTCCGCACCATGCTAACAAAAGGCGGATACTCTCTGAGCTTAGGCAAGGCCACAGTTGCGGAGGGGGACAGTTTACTCACTGAATCGCAGCAGCGAGCCAAGGAGGAAATGGAAAAGCTCAAGGAGGAACGCAACAAGAAGACCTATTCTGCAAACTCCTTGAAGTCAGACAAGGCAGCGAGCAAGAGCAAGGTGGCTTACGAGGCCCTGGAGAAGATCAAGGCGATAGCAAGCCAGAAGGAAGGGTTCGACTTGAAGTCAGGTGAGAAATGAAGAAGAAGAGGAGGGGGGGTGCGAGCTTTGGGAATACGCAAATCTTACTAACTATGAATGTCTTAGCCTTCGTCAAGTTCGACATCGACGGCAACGGCACAGTCGACCACTCAGAGCTCAAGCAAGTCATCACTGACATGTGCGAATCAGCAGACGACAACGGCAAAATAGATAAAATAGCCAAGTGGGAAATGGCTGCGATAATTGAGCTCTTCGATCCCAACAACGACGGCGAGATAGATTACGGTGAATTTTCGTGGACCTTTTACAACAGGAGGGCGCTGACTAACAAAGACGCGAAGGGGAACGGGGGAGATGAAGACGACGACATGACAGCCTTGGACACGAGCCGCAGCAGAGCGTCAAGCGCCGGCAGCGGCAGGAGGAGGAAAAGGAAGAAGAAGAAGGACCCGGATCCGATCATGCCGCCCCCTCCTAAGACCGCGGGCAGGATAAACATCGAGGAGGCTCTGGGGGGATTGATCGAGCTGACCCCGAGAGACGCCAGGGGCGTGCCCCTCGCCTTGCTTGAGAAGAGGAAGCAGCAGAAGGAAGAAGAAGACATGAAGCTCGAACAGATGAAGAGGGAAGCGGCGGAGGACAGGGAAGGAGGGACGACCGTCCGAACCCTGAAGAGCTCAGGGAGCGGAGGCTCGAGCTCCAGGCGACCCCTCTCAGCACTGAACACGCTGCCGTCACTGAAGAGGGCACCCTCAGCCCCCGGGCTGGGTGGCGGAGGGGGTGTCGGCCTGGGTTTATCCGACGGTGCCAAACCCACTAAGGCCAAGCCGCGACAAGAAAAGCCTGCGGAGTGGCAGCAGTGGGTAATCAAGAGCAGAAACACGTGGGTCAACCAGGCGAAGCGGTCGACGAACTTCAACGTTCAAGCGAAGGGGAACGCGGTCGACCTGAGGGGAGGAATTCAGAACAGGAGTCACCCTAAGGTACCTCTTTTGTGGGGTGGGGGTGGGGGTGGATAGTTTAGAGAGGCGATGTAATAGAGCGGCAAAAAGTTGCTATTTTTGTATAATAAATGTGTGTGTGTGTTTTCTTTCTTTTCGCGACCCTTATTTAGCTAGGAACCAACCTCTCTACCCCCCCCCCCCGTTCATTGAAATTCTCAGTCCAAGTAGAACCCCATCCCGATCTTAACCTTCCTCACAGTCTCCTCAGCTATAACGCTCGCGTTCTCCTTCCCTTCCTTCAATACACCTTCAAGGTAACCTTCCTCATTCCTAACTTCCTCATACCTCTTCTGCAACGGTTTTAAATACTCCACGACGCTCGTGGCGAGAATGGGCTTGAACTCACCCCACGACATATTGCTTACATCTTCACCATCACCTTGACTTGTTATATCATATATCGACATAAGGTTGTTAGCTTCAGGTCTACTCGTGTCCTCGAATATTCCAACTATATCATCTGTCTTCGCTGCCTTTATCTTCTGAACTATCACGTCGGGGGAATCGAGGATGTTTATACATGAGTTAGGGTTAGGGTCAGATTTCGACATCTTGTTCCTTCCGTCTGAGAGGGACATTATCCTCGCGCCGCCTTTGACGATTTGAGCGGTCGGCTCGCGGAAGACAGGGTAGGAGGGGATGCCGTATTCTTTGGTCTTTTTCTTCCAAGGTCCTCCCTTGCAGTAGAGGTCGTTGAATCTTCGAGCAATGTCGCGAGTTAACTCGAGATGCTGCCTCTGATCCTCTCCCACCGGAACAACCTCCGCCCCGTACAAGAGGATGTCGGCAGCCATAAGCGCGGGGTAGGTTAGGAGGCCAGTGCCGACCTCCCCCTCCTTTGCGGTCGCGGTCTTGTCCTTGTATTGGATCATGCGCTCGAGCCAGTTTAGGGGGAGGGAGCAGGAGAGGAGCCAGGATAGTTCGGCGTGCTGCTTCACGTGGGACTGGACGAATATGTTCGACGTGGAGGGGTCGACGCCAGAGGCGATGTAAATCGCGGCAGCCGTCAGAGTGTTCTCCTTAAGGGACTTGGTGACCTCTGTGTTCTTGGGCATGTTCGTAAGGGAGTGAAGGTCGACAACGCAGAAGGAGCAGTCGTACTCCTCCTGCATCTTCGGCCACTGGGATATCGAACCGAGGTAGTTACCGAGGTGGAGGCTACCTGTAGGCTGGACTCCTGAGAGGACGCGTTTCTGCGACGAGTGAAGCGACGAGCGAAGCGATACGCAATGGAAGATTGTGTGGTTGGTGTTAGAAATGGTGGTGGACTTGGCAGCAGCTACGTTGCGTACGGAAGTATCGGCGACAAGAGCCGAGATCCCTTAAACGCGCCTTCTCACCTTAGGAGGGGTTTTGGTGGGTGTTGCTGGAGAGGAAGAGGAGAACAACTTTGAAGTGCTGCTAGCAGTAATCTTGGAGGACTGCAAGCAGTAGCGACTGCAAGCAGTGCGCATCATAGAAGGTGGAGGAGGATAAGCGTTGAAAGAGAACGTATAAACGCAGAGGAGGAGGGACAGGAGGAGCAGCAGGGGTAGCATGAAATGAGGTTTTTTGTCGATTGGTGGATTTTGGCTATTATATGTTCTAAATGACGCGAGTTCTCTACTATTTATATTTGAATCGAACTAAATATTTGAAGGAACTGGCTCCTGTTTATTAAAAGGCGTGGATTGCGCGTGAGGGGCTTTTTGTTTGCCAGCAGGATGATATTTTTTCGTCATCAAAAAGTGAGTCACTCTAAACACAGATTAAATTTGCAATGAGATCGTTCCTCCTCATCCTAACTTTTCTCTCAACGGCGTCCGCATTCGCCCCCAGTGCCTTCACGCGACAACGTCTTCCCCTCCGTGCATCTGGGAATGAAATTGATGCTCCTATTGCTAAGGACACTTCGGAACTAGATGCTCTTACTTTAGAGGAGGAAGTGGAGCTCTTAACCGCGAAGGAGCTTAAGAAGACTAAGGTGAGAACAGAACAACTTTGTTTAAATAACACGGCATATATTAAATCCCTCTATTAATTCGTTCATCACACAAAACCCCCACCTCACCTAACCCTCTCCGCCACCTCCCCCCCACCTCCAGACTGTCTCGAATCTCCGCAACCAAAACGGCGTAGACTACGCCCCGTGGATGGCAATTTCCGCCGACGACGAAGTAAAGATCCGCCAGCTATCCAAGGAAAAAGCCGAAGCCCGCCGTAAACGTAAAGAGCAAGAAGCGGAGGTTCAAGGTTCCTTATTCCTTGATTCTCAAGCGCAGGAGTTGAGTGGTTTAGGGCTTAAGTATACTGTTGTTAGTGAGAGTGAGGTTGAGCTCGAGTGGGTCACGGCGGGGGAGGAAGATACGGAGGGTTTCGTTGTTAGGAGGAGGAAGGCGAGGGAGACTGAGTGGGAAGGTGAGAGAAAACGATATCATGTAGAAACGGGAGGCTGAAAACAAACACTAGAAAATAACACCCATCAAACTTACTAACCCTTTCTCGTCGTCCCCTCTTCCCCTTTAATAGTCCTCGCAAGCTACAAAGACTGGAAACCCCTAATCTCCCAATCCTCCTCCGGCGGAACCTACCGCTACACCGACGACTCCGTCTCCCTCGGAGGTTGGGTCTACCGCGTCTCCGAGGTTTCTCCTTCCGGCGTCGAGAGCGATCTCTGCCAGGCTCTGTTGGAGGTTCAGAGTCAGGGAGAGAAATTGCAGGGAATTTTGGCTGTGGTTGGGTTTGGAATTATTGCGGCTGGGGCGGTTTTTACTGGGATTACCATGGACCCGTTGCAGTGAAAACCGACAACAACAAAGGAGAGAGGAGCATTTGAATAAGAAATAAGAACATTTTTATTGTCGTTTTATTATCTTGCGACTCTTTTGTTGTCCACTTGGGCTCCGAGGAAGGGGGTGCCGTCGCCGACTCCGTCGGCCGCGTCATTCTTGTAGATTGCTAGAGCAAAGTGTTCACTGGGTTCCTGGCCGGCCTTCGCGTTTTGACCGAACCAGCCATTAAACTCTTGCCAATACTTCGCCTCGCATCGGAACCCGTGCTGGCCGAGTAGAGTTGAGTTGACTTCTTGGCAAAACTCTTTATTCAAGTGCGGCGCCAGCTTATCAACTCTCAACCCCCCGATGCAGTCTCTCTCCGATTCCAACATAACTTCTTTCATTTTATTCCCTAGTATCGCCTTCTCAAAATCGTTACGCAGAGTCGTGCCCTTTTCCCACTCGGGGTACTCCTCCGTTTTAAAAGGAACTCCGTCATTTAAAACCATGCAACCACCAGCATCATCACTCCAGACCGGCCGACCGCAGCATAAAATCCTGTTGATGATTCCACTCTCACCACAGAACCAGCAAGGGTTGTATCTGTAGGCTCCGACGAATGTTTTGTCGGATGACAGCTCTGATGATTTGGAGTTTCCCATCGGATTCAAGTCTAATAAATACAGTGTACATATTGGGTTAGTTGACATACTTCACCGCGTTATTCGCACTATCCACACACAATTAACAACACTTCAGTGTATAACGCGAAATAGTACGGACCCGGGGATCGTAAAAGGACGTTTTAAGAACACGCCAGTGTAGAAGGTGAAATAGTATGACATTCATGAAATGTCATTTCATGAAAAATACGCTACACATTAAAACGCGAACGAGATCACACCATGTTAAAAGCGTACAGAAATTTCGTGGAAGAGTTATAGAATGTATAAGATCGTACTTACTGTAAAATGTTGATATTCAACAGTAATTTTTTTGGGAAGGGTTCTGTTGAATGTTGAAATTGATCTGGGTTGAAAACAATGTCGAATGATAAACAATAAAAACGTGTTTTTTTGTTTTGTAAATGTCTCCTTCTTATAAAACCCTATGTAGTTTTCCTTTTCTCCCCAATCTTAAAAACGTTTCCCTCCAACAACGTCCCCTCTTCAACCCGACATTTAAGAAATCTGTCCGCAATCAGCGATAACAACAGGCTTACTAGTCGCCCCACTTCCACTCCCAACAGCCTCAACAGCCTTAACAACATCCATACCACCAGTAACATTACCGAAGACGACGTGCTTCCCGTCCAACCATGGGGTAGCGACGGTGCAGAGGAAGAACTGGGAGCCGTTGGTTCCGGGGCCAGCGTTAGCCATGGAGAGGACACCGGGGCCGGTGTGGCGGAGCTGGAAGTTCTCGTCGGCGAACTGAGGGGAGGGGAAGGGGGGGAGGGGAGGTTGTTAGTGTTTTTTGGACGTTTTATTTGTTTATTAACAACA